>WBMV01003602.1:717-303925 GCA_013396655.1 Campylorhamphus procurvoides | reverse complement strand
CAGCAAGCCCAGCACAAGAGGAAAGTCCTTGGAAAGAACAAGGAAAACAAGTGAAGTAATGTGGCTCACAGCAGCAATTTATTATTACGTATAAAGGATATAAAAACAAACACTAACAAGATGTTTCACCCCAATCCATAGGACCTTTCAAATAGGGTAAAAATGAACAAATACAAATAGCAAAAACAATAATTATCTAATTTCATCAGTTTCTAGAAAAGTAGTAGAAACATTTTTGGAAACAGCTATTTTATATGGCATGTAAGTGTCTAACTAAGGCAGTTATTACTGTAATCACTTTTCTCCTGCCACAACAGAATTTACTGTAGACATTTCCTGAGAGTCATCTGCAAAGGGTTCCAAATTAGCTTGATTTTGATCAAGTCCATCACATGACCTCATGAATGGAAGGCTTTGGTAATACAAATCAGGTTAGACTCACTGTTAAATCTATCGCATGTAGAATACTGATGGTTCAAAGGACATTCTTCAATTGTGAAGCAAGACAACCCTTGACTGTGAAACAAATCTCACCACCATTGCTATTGGTATATCATGTGGCTTCATACCTTTTGAAACACAGTGTTTGCCATCCTCTGCTAGAACATACCCATCTGTACAGGAACATAATACATCCTTCTGTCCATCTTTTCGGATACTGCAGAACTGCTCACAGTCACCATTGTTTATCTTGCAGAACTTTGGTATGACTAGAAAAGAGATGGTTGGAGAAAAAGTGTAAATAAACACTGACTTCACAGAAGATCTCAAATGTCACCAAAACAAAATGCACCCATTAAATGGGATGTGTCTCTACATCTCCAGAACATCTGAAGCACATCTTAGGGAGAACATGAGTGCTGACCATCAGATTGTGCCTTACAAAGCAGCCACGTCCACCACACAAAACATACTTGCCAAGTCCAAGTGGGCCCAGTGGCCATGTCATGGTGAGTGTAGAAAAGCAGAGACAAATTGTCAGGGGGAAATTGAAAAAAACCACTAACAGGGCAGATACTTATAAAACCTCACACAATTCCTCCCTCCTGCCCTAAAAGTCTTAACTCCTCCTCCCTTCAGCCCTGTGCCTGAACTTCAGTTTCACACTCCCCACTCTTACTCTGGGGCTACTGATACAGCCTCCAGTGACAATGCCAGGGTAGCAGCTGTATGCCACTGAAAGGAGCCTCAGGAAGGACTTATATACAAAACAAAAAAGTCTCTGTGTAGTCCACTGAAATCTGCTTTCTCACGATTTTACTGGTGTGAGCTGAGCAGGAAGGGAGTGGTTTCCAGCTTGGAACAAAGGCTTTTTGACATCAGTTAGAAGAATCCCATGCTTCGTAGTTTTATCCACATGTTCTGAGGATTCCAGCTCATGCAGACAGGCTCCATCATAATTAAGAGCCAAGAAAGAATTAACTTTCAATCTTTCAGTTCCCCACGAAATTCACTGCCATAGTTCTCTAATGCAGAACTTACCAAATTCACATTTCAATCTTTCAGTTCCGCACGAAATTCACTGCCATAGTTCTCTAATGCAGAAACTTACCAAATTCACAGTTTTTGCCTTGATAACCATCCAAGCATGTGCAAGTGTAGGAACCATTTCCAGCTTTACAAAGACCACCGTAATGACAAGGATTTGGGTTGCACTGGTTCCCATCTACAAAAACAAGCCATACCCCAAATTATTGTAAGAGTGCAAGTATTTTCAGTGAACTCTGAAGGGGTGTCAGTTTGAAGAAGCCATCTTTCCTCCTTCCTTTTAAAATACTGGTCCTGTGAGTGGCCACATTCCAGATGGAGCAAACAGTCCAGCTGCAATCATTCCAACCACACAATGATTCATATTCATACCCTCACTTTTGCAATCTGGTTTTGGTGAGTACTGTATGACAGTGCATACACATGCCTTTTTTTGTGCAAAGATAAAGTAATACATCGTGGTCAGAGCATACATAACTTACAATGAAGTCTGTGAAAAGAGACCAGACATTTCTACCTTGCAACTACTGCCTAACAATCCTCAACCTTTATTTCTTTTAAGGCCATCTCATCCCTTGTGCATGTCTTTTGCCTGTAGAGCTCTCCATTTAAAGACACAGACACCAGCATCCTAATTAGAAGGTAATAAAACCCCAAAACTTTACAAAGCCCTGCAAAATCCATGTGTGCTGGCCAAATTCCTGTTTTGTACTGCTTACAGCATCACAATTTTCCCATTGCATCTGGTGAGGTGTGAGCTTGAGCCCCAAAATATCAGCTCTTACCTCACACTGCCCACATCTACACTCACATCTCCCACATTTGAAAGGTACTTCTGCAGCCTTTCTTCCTTTCCATGACCCTGACACAACTGGCTGACCCGACTCCAGGGCCCAGCCACATGTATCTCACCAACTCAGTTACCTGGAGGACAGGGAGGCTGCACTGTGTTTGGAGACACGGTGCACACAGCAGACCTTTGTCCCACCCCCACAAAGGTGTCTCATTTCTGCAGTGTTGTTCCTTGCCATGGTCTTTCCCACTCAGTGATCTGCTGTAAGCAATGTGTTCCCTTCTCACATGTATTCCCTTGGCTGCACTGTTTGGTAAGAAAAGCAGGATATTCATAAAAGTGACATTTGCTTAATAGTTTGTTGCTTTAGATTTATTCTTTTAATTTCTACATTTTACTACCTGTTCTGCTCCTCTCTGGAGCTGCCGAAACATCAGTGTCTGTAGAGGAGACATCATCCTAGAAGCTACTCATCCTAAGGATACAGCTTGGTTCCTGCATAGTGTTTCTGGACTTTGACCTTATCTGTTGCAGTTCTATCTGCCACAGGGAACAACTCATAGGCTTTGTGTTCTCCACTCACACATCATTATCCCTTCCGTACCTGCACATGACCAAAACCAACAGCTCTCCAAATGCTCCAGCCACAAAGGCATTGCAAACTGATGTCCATCCTTAACAGAGGGAAGATAAGACCACTGTTAACTAAAAGAAAGACCAACTCAAGGCCTGCATCACAGCTTCTAATTTCTGCCTCTTCTGCAGTGCCAGAGCACTCCATTTTGTAGTGGGTTTAGTGAAGCAGCATCCTACTGTTAGAAAACGTATTTATTTAGTCTTACCCGACACTGTAGTTGGAGCTGTGGTAGTGAGTCTTATATCAACATTGCACAAATTGCAGAATCCCCTACTATAAAGGTAGCAAGAACAAATTGTTCTAGTAACTTGGCTGAGGGTAGCTGTGGTTTTCAATACTTCTACACGTATAAAGCATTTGTGAACTGTGGTTTAAAAGGTATGAAATTGGCATTTCCGCTAAGAGCATTGGCACTGATGTTCTGCTGCTTGTATTCTCATGAGAAAATGGTTTGAAATTTTCCAATCCTGTTTCCTGCAACACTGACGCAGGCTTTGATTGAAATTTCAGCCTGTAGGTTGCAGAGTTCATCCCCTGCTTAGAGGATTGTGAAAGTCTGCATCTTCTTTGTGGCAACTGTTTTCAATTCTCTGCAGATTCCAAAAGACAAAGCTGAGCTGTCTTTGGTCAACATTTTTGAGGTACTCCTCCTAAATGCAAGCTGGACACATACTTTCTGGAGAACATGTTATCAAAAACTAACACATTAAAAACCTGTCCCTGTATAGTGCTTGCAAACACTAGAACCCTAATAAATACAACTCACACCTTCAGAAAAAAACCCAGAAAAGACTGTTAGGGAGTATTTGCTGATCTACTGGCATAACTTCCTCCAATGCCAAAGAGTTCTGCAGAAAACACATCCCACAAAATGCTCTATAATACAGGAATCAATAACACTCTGGCATGGAAGGTGACAGGAAGCAGACAAACTACTGTGCAATAGTTTCATAACGTTGTGTTGGTTATGGCAACACCCTTATCTGTAACTCTTTGTATCTTGAATTCTCCCATCTGGGGCTGCCCCTCTGCAGGAAAACTGTTTATCTGAGTCACACAGACATTTTCTACTTCTCATTGTATTTTGCTTGCAGAGTCACTATCTTTTTTGAGAGGCCAAAGATCAGCCCAGCAATTGGAGGCAGCTGAACCCGGCCTTCAAATGAAATGACTGGGTTCAAACAATAGCAGGCAGTAAATCAGATTCCTTTTTCAGAGGAAGCACAATGTAAGGGTGTCCTGGAGTGAAAATAGAGGAAGCAAGGAAGCAGAAAGGAGGTACTTAAGAGGTGCACCCCTTCAAACCTTGCAATAAGGAAGCTTAATCCACTAAACAAACATGTAGTGTTTCTTACCTACATAGGTGTTCCAGAATTCGTCCTAAAGGTAGATGTGGGAAATGGGGAATAAAAGGAAAGAGTTGAATGAGAATTACTGAATTTCTCATACAGAGGATATTTGCAGCTAACAGTTGTTAAAAGAAATATTTAAGTTACAGGCATATACTTTGCAGCCTTCTATTACCACTTAATAGCTTAAAACCATATGACCCATAGAGTACCCGGCTAGAAGTCTCATGCATTTTTCAGAAGGGTCTGAAACTCCTTTGAGATATCACAGTATGACTCAGTATAAGCACCTTGATTTGTCACAGAATTGTGTCTTTCTACGAGTTTTGACTGAGCTTACTTACATTCCCATAATACCAAATTCTTAGCCTCCATCCTCACCCCATACTCCCATCAATCAGGACCTCATAAATCCTGACATTTAAAAATATTTTGTCTGATTTGTGTTTTCCTTTCCCTCTGCAATGAGGACTCCAGGTATGCTGTCTGTCCGAGACCGTCCTTTCAGTGACATTTGGTCACCAGATAGAACCGGCTGTGCTGGTTCTGCTATAGGTAAGTCAACATTTATGCTCTGAAGTACAGTGGTGATGCACCCATGACTCCCCACCCAGGACATCTCAGGGCCACTCCAAGAACATTCTGGACATCAAGTAATGCTAAAGGGAAATGAATTTGGCCTTACCTCATGTTTCAAGGTTGTTCTTAACAGCCACATAGCTACAGCTGATGTTCCCTATTCCCCTCTATTACTAAGTCACTTTAAGTTTTAAAATACCAGCTTTTTTACTGACTCCAGTCCCCACAGCTGGGTCATTGCTTTTTTTCCCCTTTAGCGTGGGAATAGATCACATTTCTGTCTAAAGTTAGGCAAGCCGTTGGGGTAGGGCACGTGGCACAAAAGTCACACATACAAACTTCATTCCAATTAACAGTAAGGCATTTAAGACCTGTCCACAGTATACATTCTCTTAATTCAGATAAAGGGAGCCACAAAATGATAAGCACTGCAAAAACTGCTTGAGATAAGTTCAGTTAAATTCCCCCATGTCAGCATTTGTCTTCTCAGACTTGCCATGGATTGTCTTGACCATAATCATGGCACTCAGCTATGCCACCCAAATAGGGTGAACATATTTCCAACACTGGTAGCATCAAAGCCTTTAAAGGTCAAACACCTCTCAATGGCAATTAAACAGACCAGAACAAGTAAAAGAATGGAGGCTTTAAGATGGTCTGGCAGATATTTATGCCTTAGCAATTACAGCCACAGTCAACCACTATTTGTTCTGTTAAGGGATTGAGAATAACTTGTGAGTTTTGATGCCCAGCTCAAAAGATTTGAATGGTAGTTTATAAACATGAAATATACATATCTATGTTTCATATTATTTCATCCTTACAGTTCTTTCATTGTCTTCAAAAGCTTCTCTTGCTTCTTCTATTGAGCAGCGCTCCTCAATGCATTCTCTTTCAATATTCCCTTTCTTCAATTCCTCTAAGAAAGAGTTAGCACGTTTTGCTCTTTCCAAGAACTTGTCAGCATTTTCTTTCTTGATGAATACTAGATAACAGAGAAAAATGATAGAGATGGGTAACGTTTGGTGGTGGTAAAGAGTCATTAGAAATAAGTGAAGTAGAAACAAAGCCAAAACAGACCCTGTATACAGCATTACCAGCAAAGTTAGTCCTCACACAGGCTGATGCTTCTCAGGATCTCTCAGACCAATCTCTCTGAGAATAAGATGCCCCGGGACAAAATGTAGGCGACCAAAATTCTCTTCTACTCTTTTTATTCTTGAAAATAAGAACATTCAGGTTGGCACCGAGGGCTTACATTTCTGTTACTCCTGCTCAAGACTCAGCCTTGAACAGAATGACTTTCCCTGAAGGCCAGGGAGATTACATTCCTTGATTTCGTTTTAAAGCTGGCCACCAGGCAACATCACTCCGTGCTCTAGGGGCTTGTGACGCAGAAACTAAATGTCACACAGACTCAAGGTGCAGCAATGTATCTACTAACAGATGGGAAAAGCCCATGTATGAGTTCTACCGCCCTTCACCATCCCAAATCCCACTGTGCTGCTCTCGGATCTTCCTCCACTCTTAACAGCACCTCTCAATTGCCTGCAGAAATATTCCTACAATACTAATCTATGTGCAGGTAGAGCTAAGGCAGCTGCCTTCTAAGATTTAACAAAGTACATCAGCTTTAGCAGGAAGGTACAGCCTGAAGTCAACCTGCTGAGTTATTTTATCACTTAAAAGCTTGGTAACAGAGAACCCTAAGACCTGCTGCCTTTAAGTTAATGATTCAGGTAGCTGTTGATTTAAACTGGAGGATCAGAGGCACTAGATTCATCTCAAGCACTTGACTGTGTGAGCAATAGCGTTATTCTCCAGTGACTTGTGCACATATTATCAGGAAGGAAAAACAAATCCAACACTGGAGTAAATAACTTGCCAATTACTCTGTAAAAAGCATATGTTCTAGGCAAGCGTGAAGAACTTGGAAGTTGACATTTAATCAAGTTCTACCGCCTGGAATTTATACTGAAAAAACACTTTCCAATCACAAGCTGGAGTGTGGAAGACTGTGCTACAGATGGGACTTCAAGGACAATGGCTTATGCTCAGCTTGCAGCTTGCACATACTTTCTTGAGCATTTTTCATGCAGCTTAATTCAACAATAAATAAATTTGCTGATAGTAATCATATACCCTAATATCCTCAAGTGAACACAGTGGGGACTTGCTCTGCTTTCACTGAAATTGGTGGATCAGTCACAGGGAGACAAATTCTGTTTGTGCTATTTATATTAAGCAATCTCATGCGCAAATTGAAGCCCCACTTCCTTTGAAATGGCTCCTCCCAAGGAAGGCTTACAGAAAGTGCTTGTAACTTGCAGCTCAGCAACTGTTAGTTCATTCACCCACTATCTTATTTGCCCTTAAATCCCTCTCTGCAGCAACAGGAAAATGACAGGACACAGCCGGTGGGGTTATCACCCCTATATTCCTTTGCTTCCATACCACCCACATAAACGGATGTTTTTGTAAACTTGAACTAGCGGATCAGTCATCTGAGGATGGACGTTCTCTTTCCCAAGCTTTCTATCATGCTTCCTTCTTCAGAGACATCAAGGAGCAACACGCCCTGGACCAATGAAGTAGGATGTTCCAGAAACATGCTAAAGACCTGTTTTAAACTCTAAGCCGGCTGAGTCACCGAAAGAAGAGTTAACAACTTTTGAAAGGCCAGTTCTTGATGCTGCCCTGCACTTTGGCATTGACCGTGGTGGTGGCACAAAGAGAGGACAGAGGGACATGCTTCCCACCTGCCACCTCCACGGCCAAGCCTTGGGAAGGCTTCCCTTCACACACGTGTGCACCTCAGGCTGTGCAGGCTGCTGTGCTCTACTTGAGAACGGCGGGGAGAGACATCAATCCCACTTTCCGGGATGCGGGGAAAGGGAAGACGCAGCAGCCTAGGAAAGGCCTCGGGGACCGCAGCGGGACTCGGCATCCCTGGGCAGCTCGCGGCAGCTCCCGGTCCCCAAGGCACAGCTCCCCGTCCCCAAAGCACAGCTCCCGGTCCCCAAGGCGCAGCTCCCGGTGCCCAAGGCGCAGCTCCCGGTGCCCAAGGCGCAGCTCCCGGTTCCCAAAGCGCAGCTCCCGGTTCCCAAAGCGCAGCTCCCGGTGCCCAAGGCGCAGGTCCCGGCGCTCTCCCGGTGCGCGCCCCGACATCCACCTGCCACCGCCTCCCGGTGCTCGCCCTGCCCACCCACCCCCTCCTCAAAAAAGTGGAAAAGGTGTCGCCTTACCGCCTTCCTGAGCCCGGGGCTGTGCCGGCAGCGCGGCGCAGAGCAGGAGGATGAGCATCAGGCGGCCGGCCATGGCAGCGGGGTCGGGGACACGGGGGGACGGGACGGGGACACGGGGACACGGGACGGCAGGGACGGGAGCCGAAGCCTTCCCCGCCTCGGGCGGGGTGAGACTGAAGCGGCGCTGCTTCTCCCTGCCCAGAAATAGCGGAAGCGCCGGGGCAGGGGCGAAGCCGCGGCGGGACTTCTCAGTCGAGGAGGTGAGGCTCCAATGCCTTCCCCCCCCCTCCCCTTTACTTTTTTAAAGCCCAAGGCCGTGGCTACAGCTGCTTCTTTTTATTTTATTTTCTTTTATTAATTTTTTTATTGTACCTTTTATTTTGGAGGAGGTGAAGAGACTCGCCGTCCTTGGTGCTTTCAGAGCCAGCCGTCGGGTCTCCTTCAGCTTCTTGGCTTGCTTAAACAGACTATTTTATTAAAAATGTATCTCAAACCCAGCTTTGTTTCGAGAAAGTCACTCTGTGCAGCCATTATTAGTACTGATTTCTTTCAGTGTTTTAACTTTTTTCTGCAAGATGATAATTTGTTCCTGAATGTCAGTATTTACAGTGGAATGTTACAGAGGAGAAATTACCTTACGGACCATGGAAAACCCAAACTGTTTTGTCTTCCAGGGTCTTCAGGGATGATTTTGCAATGCTGAGTGCCTCATCTAAGTTAACATGAGGCTTTATTTGCTGGCTACTGCTCCTGGCCACTGTCCTCCCTGGGATGGGACTCCTTTTAGGAGTAAGGAGAACCTCTGGACTATGGTTGCATACTGTAAGACTCTTGTTTCTCAGATCTCTGGAATCTGCTGCTTTTCCAATTTCAGTTCACTGTTTAAATGAACAGTATACCATTCTTCTGTGTCAGTAAAGCAGGTTATAGGATGTTTAGTATTGCTTGGTTTATGTACCATTTGATGTCAATGTTCTCCCCTAATAACGGAGTAAGATCACTTGTGTCCTACTCTCTGATAACCTTTTGTGATTGAGTTGATATTCTGCATGATTTGAATGATCTAGGGTGTAAGTTTTGCTTAGGATGGTTAAACTGTTTTCTAATCTCCTAATAATTTTTATCTGTCTCACCTTTTCACTGGTTTAGTGCTTAGGTACATTTTTTAATTGTATAGTTGATAGTGTTTTCAGAGTGCTTCAAGTTCTGCCATTTATGTCTTAAGATTTTAGTGAATAGTCTTTGGTCAGTGTTTTGCAGAGGGTCAGACAATTATCCTATCCCGACTTTAGATGTCAGGATAGAGAGTACAATTCAGATTATACTGGACAACAGATGAAACAAACATTCCCTTTCATTTGCACTCTAGGTATCGGCAAGCATAATATCAAGGCAAAGATAAGATTAAATCAGTGGTGTTCTTCACCACACATAAATATAGGGTAAAATACTGTATTTATTGGCCTTACAAGAATAAAGCTTGATGCAAGAAGACTGAAATGAAGTTTTCACAGCAAACCTGTAAATGTGGAATCAACCTTTTTCCAGCTTTCATATTCTGGAGAATATCTTCTGTTCCTCTCCCTCTAATCTCCCTGTTGCCACTGCAACTGTTGGAGAAAGCTACTTTAACATAATCCAGAAGAAACACTTTTTCTACATTTTCTGCTATTTCATCATTATATTACTGGATCCATAGCATAGGAAGTTGTGAAAGCCAGAAGCATAAATGTGTTCACAGGAGATTGCACGCAATTACGGAGAGCAGGTTCATTCATGATTGTTCAGTCTAATGCAACTTCTGACTCAGGAAGTCTGTACTTCACTGATTACCAGAAGCTCAGAGGGTAGCTGGAGGAAGGATTGTGGCAGGCATGACGTGTTGCTGACAGTCTTTCTCTCAGCATCTAGCTCTGTCCATTAGCAGAAATGGATGCAGAGCAAGCGGGACTTTGAGTCTGATTTGTTATGGTTGTTCTGTGCCTGCTTGACAAGACACACAAGTTTAGAAGCAATACCAATAAGGAAGTTATTTTATGTATTCATGTAGGCATTAGGCTTGCTTAAAATCATTTATAGTGGTGTGAATATCACATGTATCACATATCTAAGATAATGAAGAAATGCTTCAATAAGAAAATGGCACAGAGTGATTGGGGGACAATAACATGCTCTGGAAATGCTCTGACTCAACATTATTAGTCCATGTTCTTCTTCAACCAGTCAATATATTTGGATACCCTTGTGTAAACCCCATAGCTGCCTTCAACAGCACAGCCCTTTCCCCAGCTGACAATTCCAGTCAGAAACCAAGTGTTCTTGTACTTTGTAGCATGAGGACCGCCACTGTCTCCCCTGCAGGAGTCCTTAACCCCTGACAGGTCTCCGGCACAGAACATGTTCTCTGTAATATTTAAATCAGTCTCCTTTTCACATTCTTGTGACTTTACGCGGGGCAAATCAACTCTCATCAGAACAGAAGAGGTGACACCTCCATCTAATAGGCGTCCCCATCCGCTTACTGTGGAGAACTTGATAGAGGACAGTTCATACACAGCAAACCGTTTCTCAGGCAAACATATTGGCACCACATAGTCGGTGAGATTCACCGGTGTTTCCAGGCTCAAGAGGGCAATATCATTATTGACTTGTCCAATTGTATATCCTTCATGAATGATCATCCTGGAGACTCCACTTTCTTGCTCAGTTTTCTCATCTTCATTTATTTTGTGTTCACCTGGAAAAAGTTATTAATTACAGGTCATGTCAGGGAGCTCTTTGAGTCTTTTTAAGTTTAAGGAGATAAGGTCCTTCTAGTCTGACACCTCTGAAGGACAATTCCCTTATACTACCAAAGCCTTTAACTCTGGTGTTATCAGGATGAGAAGCTGCCACCACCTTGACAAGATGAGGATACATACCCAATCTCACCCGAAGCTGTTCAGGGGGAATAAAATCCAAACAGTGAGCTGCAGTGACCACCCACTCTGGGGAAAGCAGGGTACCGCCACACTTTTCTTTATTATCATGTATTATAAGGGCCTGCAAAAAAAGCAAATTTATGTCTTACATCAAACACGCTTCATCTGAATCTCAGTAGTGATGGGTTTTGTATTGCTTCTTTCTGACACCATATGCAACTGTGTGTGAGAATACTGTGATGACTTTATGGAGAATTTAGGAGGGGAAGTCTTCCTAAATTGACATTTTCTCCATCTTGTAGTATGGAGCTTGCCTATTATGGCCAAGACTGTATCCTTGCAAGCTGCAACTCTAATTGTTGCCAGCAGTAAGGTTAAGGACTAAGGTATAAGAGGATAGAGGTGGCAGTGTTACTACTCTACTCCAGTGAAACCAGGCACTCCAAAACAAAGCTAAAATGCTTGACTGAAACAGGTGTATCTGCTGACTATGGATGAAGAGGGAATTTGGTTACCCAGACATGGCACTTTCTGTGAATTTTTAGCATAACTGATTTAAAACAATTTAAGATGGCAGTTTCATAAGAAAATTTAAAAAAAATAAAAGCAATGAAAGATTTTTGAAGACTCACTTGCCATGGACATTCACCTGGAGGACATATTAAACCACCTACTATTCTCCCTCGTGCAGTTGAATTTTTTTTTGCCAGCACTGGTATTTTTCCACATGGGTATTTCACTGAAAAAAAAATTAAAACAGAAAACAACAACAGAGGGCAGCAAGTGTGATTTTATTATACTGAATTCACAGCAAAATTTCAGTGAAGCTGTTAGTTGAAGCACTGATTTCTAGTCTGGGAGTATAGGTTCTCAAAACTAAGGTAAGGCAGCTCAGCAAGTAAGTAGTCTTTTTGTTTTGGATAAGCCAGAAATGCTGTAATAAATAGAGTGCAGGTCCATACATTATCATTGACATATATTCACCTACCATAGGACTTTGCAAACAATATACCTGCTTAAGATATATATCAACAAGAGGGTGTATTATACAGGTTGGAGTGAGGAAGTGACTCTGTAGTCTACCTATTTTCAGCGACCCTGCTCACTAATCCAGTTGTACCAAGTGCACAGCATTCACAGCATGGTGAGAGAGACGCTTAAGCATGGGGTGGGCAGCTTGCCATCCCTTGTTTGGCCAGCCCCAAAGGTGTTCTGAGATCAGATACTGTGTCATCTGGTATGCCTCTCACAAACTGTACCTAGCTTGCTAGTGTCCAGAGAATCTTTAATTCTTCTGAACTGCACATCTCAATCTAAGGTCTGTTTTCAGCTGAGCAAGAATGCGAAGACTAGCAATAAGATAACCAAATCTTGACTGAACCTGGGACTGAGCTGCAATGCAGAGGAAGCCTTGGTGTTTTCAGTACATCCTTCACCTGAAGGAGTTTTCCTTCAAAGAAGGTCTACTTTTGGGGTTTTCTTGTGTGCCACGTCTGTGATGTAACATCACACTGTCCTTCTGTCTGGCAGTCACTCTGTGCTAACACTGTGAAGGGGAATGTTCTTTTTCTACCACTTTGGGAGCCAGGGCCATATAGTCTACCCTGAGCTGCACCCGACACCTCCATGGGTGTGTAATAAGTTCAGCTATATGAAGACAGCATCAAGCTTTTACAGGTACAGACAAGGTACGGAGAAACAGGACTAGCTTTTTGATGGCAGCTGCTGAAAGATCAGAACAGGCGTAAGACAGACCCATAACCTCTAACACTGTATGCAGGGCAACAGGGTAAAAGGGGCAATGTCCCAAAAGAAAAAGGGCATTGTGAGAGATGTCAGGACTGTGAGAGGACTGGCAGTCTGGCAGTTACAGTTTTCTCTACTTGCAACACATGGTCAGCTCTATGGCTGTTTTGGTCCCAAAGAAGCAAGCAGGAACAAATACATCTTTCTCACAGGGGAAGACACACTGAAAAGTCTGTGGGGAGTATTGAATTCTTTGTTCTCAGCTTTTAACAAAGGAGCTTCCCAATCACGTGGTATTGCAGAATCTGTTAATAAGGGATAAGCACATTAGTGGACATTTTTTTCTAATGAAATTGCTGTTGTTGACAGCTAGGTTGTCATTATCAGCTCTCTGCATGAGTGCTCCATTGAGGTGTGTAGGGGGGGCATCACCCCTCATAATTACATAGCATGCTCCTTGGAGCTCTGTCTGTTATGTTGTTATGTTCAAATCCCCAGGGGTCTCCTTTTTCCCCTCTAATAAAGTAATTCAAGCAGGCATCTGCAATAGAGTCAGGTGCCAGCTTATGTATTGGAAAAATAATTAACTTGCACTACCCTAGTCCCAGTTGAAAATGACCTTGACAGGTAAGTGAGAGAAATGTTTAGGCATAGTGTCTGTAATAATAACAAAGGTGTATTATTTCTATTAAATAAGAAAGGAAAGAAAGGAAGGAAATAATTGTTTTTCTTTGGGTTTAATAGGCATCTTCCTGTCTTGACTGCTGTACTGAAATAAATATAGTGATATAATCCAGTCACAATTTCACATTGGAGAGACAACAGTAAAAAAATGCTGCCCCCAAAATGTTTTCCCACTCTGGGGAAATAAAGAAAGTCTTGTGAGGCCCAGCGCCTCTTCACTTGCAGAAACCCCTAAGCCTGACCCCAAATCCCTGGCCACCTGCTGCCATGATCTTGTCTCCACTGCTCAGTTCTTCTCTACTTGACTAGGGCCAAACATACTCCTAAAGGAGGACACAGGGGTTCAGCTCCCTCCTAGCTCTGAGCAGATGAGGTGTTCAAACATGAATTTCCCACCTCCCAGAGGACTAAAGAGAGAGGTCCAAAAGGTTCTCTGCTTGGTGTGCACAGTGACACCCACTTTTCTGGGGTGCCTAACTTGCACCAGAAGCCCAAATGTAGTCTTTGGGACTGCCTGGGAAGAGGTAAGGAGCTGCCATCTAAGGGTTATACCTTGCACCTCCTGATGTGTATATATTGAAAACTTTTCTTCCGAAGCTGGCTTAGACTTAGCATCAGGCTAATCTTACCTTGAGGGATGCAGGACACGCTATCATTCGCTAAAATGTAATCATCTGCACAGAAGCACACTCGTTTTTTGGACAGCTCGTCAGCACAGTACTGTTCACAGCCACCGTTCTCATAAATGCACTTCAGTTTGTCAGCCATGGCTAAAGTCAGACAAAGAGCATTTAGGTTTCAAGACAGATTTTCGTTCGTAACATGAATCAATTGCAATTGAAATGTTGACAGGGAAGCCAGGCAACAAAGCAGATTTCTGTGATTTATGTAGAGTCGCGGTATCAGAAACGCCTTCCATTTGTCAAAAGCTAGGTAGGCCTGGGTCTCCAGGGATTAGGGAAGAAAAGGTTATGCTTAAGGAATGTACACCTCAATTAAATAAGTCTGCATTTATACAGTAACTGACCTGTCTAAAGTACGGAGGTGTTGTGATTGTGTGGTAGCCATTGTAATATATGACTGAAAAATTGTAACTATTTTGTATATTGCCATTTAGCAGAAGGATGTTCTGGGATGACTGTTGAGGCTGCCTGGTTAGACTTGATGAGTGCCTAGCCCTTGTTTGAACTCTGTGTATTCTAAGGGTGTAACACTCAATGTGGGGTGACCACTGAAAACAGTGGAAATATGTATATTAACATCATTAACCCCTGGACCTGTCCCTCTGGGCTTTGTACCATGCAAATGCAGTGGAGTTCTCACTCACATACTGCATCGAGCTTCTAAGTCAAAGTAACTTCAGCAGTTGGGGAGAAAAAAGTTCCTCCTTTTCTCTCAGATGAGGCACAAAAGGTGCGATTTTTTTTTTTTTTTACAAAGTCATTAAAGGGCAATAACTATCTTGTTGCCTTTCAGTACCTAACTGCTAGCTGGTTAGATCCATCACATGACACCACAAGCAGTATGAACAGTAGCTGTCACAGCTAGAATGATGCAGAACCACAGAATCATAGAATACCCTGAGTTGGAAGGGACCACAGAGGATCATGAAACAGATGAGGCACAAAAGGTGCGATTTTTTTTTTTTTTTACAAAGTCATTAAAGGGCAATAACTATCTTGTTGCCTTTCAGTACCTAACTGCTAGCTGGTTAGATCCATCACATGACACCACAAGCAGTATGAACAGTAGCTGTCACAGCTAGAATGATGCAGAACCACAGAATCATAGAATACCCTGAGTTGGAAGGGACCACAGAGGATCATGAAATCCAACTCCTGAATGATAATGATCACTGTTACATTACTACTGTTTATCTCAATGCCTTGTATTTGAATTAATAACGGCATTTTCATTTTTTAAACTTATGCCATAGCTGACCTTTTTCACAGCTTTTGCCCTCATATTCAACAGGACAGCGGCAAACGTAATCCTGAAACTGGTCATCACAAATCCCACCATTTTGACAGGGGTTGGAGTCACACTGGTTAGGGTCTGTAAAACATTCATTGTCAGTCCAGCTCATGCAAAATGCTGCAGTAGTGGAAGAGTTTCACAGCTGTTAGAACATTCCGAATGGTCGTACCGGAATAGATGTGCCAAAACTCATTCTGGAAGAAAAAGGTGTGAGATTTAATTAAAGAAAAATTAACTCAAGTCTTACAACCCTTGTCACACTGAGGGATTACAGACAGCTGGAGTGATGCCCCTTCTGCCTTTAGAATTTGTGACTGTTAATATCCATAAGATATTCTACATTATTTTCTAGACTGTACATTATTTTCATATACCAATAGAGAAGGGCACTGTGTAACACACACAAATGGGTTACCCACAAGTAACCCTGGATTGTTGAGGTGGGATTGACTGAAGAATAAGTTGCACAATAAAACAATTTAAAGTAATGTCAGGGCAGGAATTACTGGGGGTTTGGGGAGATGGCTGAGAAAGTGTTCCCTAGATGGGTACTGCCTGGGACAGCCTATCCAGTGTGCCCTCCTGCAATTTACTGCTGCTATGTGTCCCCCTATAAATACAAATGAAAGATTCAAACAGCAGGACACTAAGTGCTTTTTTTACTCTCGTGGTTTAGAATATCAAAGCATACTCGTGAGTAGGGAGAGTCCTTATGACAATGAGTGCTCATCCAGCCCCATGTTACTTACTGTTCTTGCATCATCACGGTAAATCTCTCTTGCTTCTTCATAGGAACACTTTTCTTCCATGCATTCTCTCTCTAGTGACCCCAGTTTTATCTCTTCAAAGAAGCTGTTGGCTCGTCTTTGCCTTTGCAAAACACTGCTTGCCTCTTCCTGCTTTAGAAAGACTGAAAAACAGCAGCATGTTCTGTCTGTCATACAGCTGCGCCTGCCAGACAGAGAGCATGGGGGAACAATTTCCTCTGGAAGCTTTTCTGCTTTCCAAGGGTTTTTTTTCTGAGACACTTTAGAAAAGAGATGGACAAATGTGAAAGAGCCTCCTTCCTCTGGCTTGTCTCACAGGTAAAGTGACAACACATGAATTTGGCAGACACCAGAGCTCAGGAGAAGATGGCATGTTAGAACAGCGTTGTAGGTATGTGTGCTGTATGTATGTCAGTGACTCCTAAGGTACTGTTGCACATTATACGCATCTTGGCATGCACAGCAGTTTCTTTCAGTTGTAGCAGTTGGGAAGCCTGTGTCACTTTATCTCGCACCAATGTACATGGCAAAATCTGATTTTTCTGTACATGCTGTAGTCAGCCTTTTGGTGACAGGCAGACCACAGGCATCCCTTCACCCACAATCACGTGTTATTTCACATGCCTTCACTTGTTGGACCTGAAGAAGAAACTTATCCCACCACTAGTAGACCACAAGTTAAAACCCACTGCTTTAATGTAGTATCTTTAGGTTTCTGTGAAAAAACCCTGTTAAAGTACTTAGGAAAGCTAGACAATGCTGATTGTATTTCCTAGTGGAGCCTGTAGATGGCTCCTAGCTTCTGTCAACAGTATGGACCACAGCCTCAGAGGGGTCTTCTCTTTGTGTGTCTATGCCATGCTTTGGGACAGCATTTGGTACACAGGTTTGATAGCAGGCATCAGCAGAGCTCATTTCCTCGAGGTGCATCAGCTTGCAGCTGACAGAAGCGTGCATTGAAAGCACTGATATCACTGTCACCACACTGACCTGCTCCTCAGCCTCAGGATATAAGCACAACACAAAACTATACCCTCCCAGTATAATTCAGGATAAGGAACAAGAAGTCCCAGTGCTACTCTGCACATTTGCTCCATGTACCACACAGAACAAGTCTTGAAATTATTCATTTTTCTTCCTTTCATTTTTTTCCCTTTATGTCAGTAGGGGAGCTTCTGGAGCTTCTCTGACAACAGTTTAAATTTCAGTGCTTTAACTATTTCACCTGTGATTGTGGTTAGATTTGAGAATTGAGGCTGGTGTCTCACCTGCCTCTTCCCAGGACACTCTTCACTACATGACCCCTGAAAGAATGGGAGTTACTTTCTGTTTGCTGGAAGGACCCTGAGGGATGCTGAAGGACAAGACTCATGTGTGTCCCCATCAACATACACACAAACATAAATGATGAGAGGGTTTAGTCCAGTCTAGTGAGGTGTCTTCATAAACGTTTGTGTCTAATCAAAATATTTCCTGAATTACATGCAAAATAGTGGTCATTTCCCCTTATATTTCCAAGTTACTTGAAGGGATAAAGTGTAGCGTGGCATGAACTGAATTTATCCCAGGATGCTTTGCAAACATTTGGTCATTATAGGAATGTCAACTGGGTCTTTCTGCCGTGATTTCAAAGTCAGTCTGTATGCATTTAATATGCCTTTCCTTGGAGGCTTTTAATTAACCTTATACTGCACATACACGGCACATGTGTCAGTGCATAGGCACAGACTCCAACAGAGGAGCATGCATGGGCTGGGGACATCCATCCGCTGTTATTTTGGCATTCTCCACTTATTTGCATTGGAACACTTTTGACTTTGCTGCATATTTTCTTGCCTTTCCTCACTGCAACACAGAAGACCCAGTCAATGGCTAACTGGGCATCTGAAAGCACTGGATCTGCTTTATTAACATGGGAGCTGATTTTAACACGCATCCTGGAGCCGCTGAAGAGACACCTCCTCTCTGCCTTCGGCTGCTGCAGAAATGGGGTGGATCCTCATCTCTTGAATTACTCATGAACTCAATGACAGGCTATTGATGCTTTGCTTTGAGAAACGTTCCAGTTCAATATGGTATAACAATAAATCCCAGTTCCTTTTTTCATGTAGTGGGCAGACAGCTGGTAGTTCGCCTGCTATCTGTCACTGAGATAATTGATTCATTTAGCAGTTCTAGAGGTGCTTAGTTGGCAGAAAATGTGCCTGGAACCATCACTGAGGGCAAACAAAGCCTTAGAATAACTCACAGGCGCAGCAGGAGACAGGACAAACACACAACCCAAAACTAGCAATGGAAATTATGTCTCAGTAATGGGAAGGAGGTCCATTGCCAGTTAACATAATTACAGCCATATCCAACAACATACCTGCATCCAGAGAAAGAGGGATCAGTAGCAGAAAGCAGAGAAACAAAGCCACACACTGCCTGGAAATCATGATGAACCCTGTGAGCCAGTGTTCCGGCAGTGTATTGACATTTCAGCAAGGACTGTTTGGCCAAAGAGCTCAGCTTCAAATGCTTGGAGCCAGAGGAGGGGCTGGCGAGTCATGGAAACAGGAAAAAGATCCATGACAGCCTGGTGAGCTGAGCAATAGGATTTGCATGTGCCCTTTTCATGCAAGTGGGGAGCTTGGTTTTGAAGCATGCTCTCCTGACCCGTGCAAAGGCTATGCTGATTACACAGACCACTACCCCTGGCCCTTGATTTTGCATGTAACACACCTTTTTCATGAGAAACATAAGTGCTGGGACCCTGCATCCATAGGACAGGTCTTAACTTGGCCCCATAGCCCCACATGCAGAGATCAGTGATGTGGTATTTATCTTGCATCAGCACTCAAGATACAGCCTTTCAGTTTGGAGTATGATTGAACCACTGACATCTGTCTTTTCCCATATCTCTATCACCAGTTAAAACTCTGCACTTCTGCTTGAATTTGCTTGGAGACACTAATTAATCAGGAAGAGACACCTTACACTGTGTCTCTCCATCTTTACTGCCAGACCCATGTGTCCTGCACAAGTTGTACCAGCTGGAAGAGGTGCTGGGCTGATCCACGTTGTACTTCATTACTAACAGGGGTTGGAGGAGCTGATCTGCAGAGAGTATTTTAACTGGAACATAAGCAGTCCTCTGATTTAATGGAAATCAATTAATGGCATCAGAGTGGAGAGTTGACAACATTCTGGGGAAATATTTACTTAAGATAGCAGCAAGGTAAAGAGCATGTTTGTCTATGAGAAGCAAAGCATTGCCTAAAGACTGGAGAGTGTTTTCCACTGTTCTCCCCTTCCTGCATGGAAAGGAAAGAGGGTCAGCCCTGCATCTGAATGCTACAGCAAAGGAAAGCAATAGCTGGATTTTCACTTTGCTGCCAGCACTCACCATAACTCCCTGCAGAAGTTGTGATTACTTAGGAAAGTCAGGCTCTCAGCTGCTGTTCACATGCAGTTGTGTTGTTTAGTGGTGGTGCGCACAGCTGGATGTTCTGCTTTGAAATCACTTTCCCAAGAGGCAGCATCCGGGCACTTCTCTGGATTACAGCCTAGCTAATTCCCAGCAGCCCAGTTCCTGGGACATTTGGAAACAGAGGGGTGGGACTGTCCCAGGCAGAGGAAAGAGGCCAGTTACTGGAATGCAAAAGAAGCTATAGCAGCCCTATGCTGCTTTTTGGGAATACTCTCCGTATCTCGTAGCCTGCCAACACAACTTTCCTTGCTAACTTGCCTGTGGCAATGACTTGAAAATAGCAAGTGTGTGTTGTTCAGTTTGGCAAGACCAAACCTAAGCTTGTTGGAGCTGCTTGAAAATTTCTCTTTGTTTCATCTTCCTGGGGAAATATCTAACCCCATCTATCTGAATGAATCACACAGATCAGAGCATGAGGTTTTGTCTTCTGTACCTGAGGCCAGGCTGCGTCTGCACCTATGCCCCCCCTCTCTGGATAACCAGCTTAGGCTGGGTGGGTATCTCCCTGCTGGGGAGGGTGAGGTGGCTGCCACTCCACAGTGGCATTGCAGCACCTCTGCACTATGGTACCCTTCACTTTCTTCATAATGTGCAGATCCTGTACATCCTTTAGGACTGATGCAGTATTTTCATTCTGTCTTGCTTCCTTTCTTGGCATTTGTTAAATATGAAAGATTTTGCTTTTATTTCTTGGGAATACAGCCAAGCACTCAGTTATCATTTTTAGAGCCTAGGAAGAAGACCAAGTGCTGGGAACAAGAGTCAGTTCACATGGGAACCATCCTTCTTCCAAGAAAAAGTCATGCAATTAGGCTCCATCAAGGATAAACCTAAGGAGAATCACTGTGGATTCAGGACTCCCAGGACTACATTGCAGCTCTTCACTCAAGAACTTCATACTCAGAGTTCTAATCACAAAAATGTTTCCTACTAACTTCAGCTGGGCCAGTTCTTTGCTTAAAGAGCTGCATTTTTAAAGAAGAACCCCCCCACTTCGTCAGTGTCTTAGACCCCAAGTGTCCTGGTTTCATCTGGCATAACAGGACTGTGTTTTGGATTCAGTAGAAGGATAATGTTGACAACACACTGATGTTTTGGCTGTTACTGAGCAGTGCTTACCCTGTCAAGGACTTTTCAGTTTTCCATGCTCTGCCAGTGAGGACCTGCACAAGAAACTGTGAGGGAGTATGGCCAGGACAGGTGACCCAAACTGGCCAAAGGGATATTCCATACCATAGAACGTCATGCTCAGTGTACAAACTGGGGGAGTTGATTGGAAAGGGACAATCACTATTTGGGAATGGGCTGGGCATCAGGCAGTGAGTGGTGAGCAATTGTATTGTGCATCACTTGTTTCTCTTGGTTTTTTTCTCTCTCTCTGTGCCTTTCCTTTTGATACTATTAATATTATTATATTAGTATTATTATATTTTATTTTGTTTCAATTATTAAATTGTCCTTATTTCAACCCACAAGCTTTACTTTTTTTTCCTGGATTCTCCTCCTCATCCCACAAGGAGGTGAGTAAGCAGTTGCCTGGTACTTAGTTGCAGGCTGGGGTTAAATGACAACAGCCCCCTTGGTGCACAGTGTGGGCCCTGGAAAGTTAACAACTGATCCAATCAGAGTGTATTAAAACAAGTTCTTTATAAGCTTTCATTCCATTGGTTTAATAGTCACTGGTCCCAGAGATGATTTATTTGCTGTCAGAGTGGTTGTGCTTGTTGTCAGGGTTGTGTTAGGCAATACCTTACTTGCTGAATTTGTTCACTGTTTTAGTGTTTATCACCTGTGGGGCCCAGGCTAAGGCTATGATTTTGTTGTACTTCACAGTATCAGCTTATGATCTGAAAGAATTGCTCGCCATGAAACTAATCTGGTGTGTGTTCTCAGCATTGCCATCACCTCTGTGTTTCAGGAGCCATCTATTGGGAACTATTAAAAACTACACGTTTAGCCTTTTCTCCTTGCAGAACCAGACTGTGGATGAGATCCTTTCCTTCCTTCCTTTCGTTCCTTCTTTCTTTCTGTCGGCTGATAAAAGTAGCATTTGAAAATTTTAAATGTTTCTAGTGTCCTCTGAATACCCTTTAAACCAGCCTTGCCCCAAACCCCGTGACAACCACTGCTACTTTAAGGAGGAAGAGAGGGATTCAAATTCCAGCGATCAACAAAATAATAGCAATGTCTCCACCAACTAGCAAGAAAGAAACACAGTTTTCCTAAGTGCTGCAGGTTTCTGGAGAACGCACATTCCAAATTGCAGTCTGGTTGTCATCCCTCTCTATCAAGTTACCAGAATGATTTCAAATGGGGCCATGAGCAATGACAAACCTTTGAACAAATCCAGCAGGAGATAGTTCATGCAGTAGCCCTTGGGCTGGTGTGAACAGGGCAAGTGTAAAGCAGCCAGGAAGAATGGTCCTACCTGGAGCCTCTGGCAGAAAGCAGCAGGGGAGACTCAAGATTGACTCCAGAGGATCCAAAGCCCACTGTACTCCAGCGGATAAGGAGATACTTGCAGTTTATGAAGGTGTCTGAGCCACTTGGGCAGTGATTGGTTCTGAAGTACAGCTCCTCCTGGCACCACATTTACCCATGCTGGGTTGAATAGTCCAAAGGGGGGTTCCCTCTTCACATCATGCAACTGATGTTTATGCAGTGGTGATGGAATCAGAACCACATGCCATCTTTCCTGCCCTGAAAGACTCTTATGACAAATGGGGACTAAGGTCATGAACTAGGTGAACTCAGTGGACTTTTATAAGGATGGTGTACAGACTTAGAGAATGATATCTGTATGCATATCTATCAAAAGATGGGAATGGTGATGGAGTATTTGATAGTGTGGTAGCTGGAACAACTTAAGTGGTATGGAATAAGGGTTGGATACTGTTCTGTTTCATCTGGGGTAGAGTTCATTTTCTTCTTAGTAGCTGGCACAATGCTGGGATTTTTTTGATTCAGTACGAGGATAATGTTGATAACACACTGATGTTTTGGCTGTTGCTGAGCAGTGATTACACTATGTCAGGGACTTCTCAGTGGCTCACACTGCCAGCGAGGACCTGCACAAGAAACTGCGAGGGAGCCTGGCTAGGATAGGTGACTCAAACTGGCCAAAGGGATATTCCATACCATAGAACGCCATGCCCAGTATATAAACTGGAGGAGTTACCTGGAAGGGGCCAATCACTGCTCAGGGACAGGCTGGACATAGGTCAGCAGGTATTGTGCATCACTTGTCCTTTCTTGGCTTGTCTCTGTTACTATTATCATTATTCTTGTTATTATTATGTTATCAGTATTTTTATATTTTACATTGTTCCTGCTATGAAAGTTTTCTTACCTCAACCCACAAGTTTTACTTCTCTATTCCCAATTCTCCTCCCAAGCCCCCTGGGTGGGAGGGAGTGAGTGAGCAGTGCACGGTGATTAGCTGCTGGCTGGGGCTAAACCACAGCACCAGCCAAAGGAGCAAACATCAATTTGCTTTTCTTCCCCAGAAGATCCCTAAGTGTTGCTTCATTTTCCTTCTTGTGTGGTTTTGCTGTAGCTAATGAGAATTTCCCTGCTGTTCTGCTCTGTAAATCTCCTTGCCAGTGCAGGTTTCAGCCTTGGCTTATGTTTTCTGAGCAATTCCAAGAAAAATAATCCACTGTTCAATTGAAAGTGAGTATATATTAATGCAAACATGCACCCCTGCTGCTCATGGATGCTACAAATCAGTCTGGGGACAGCCATTCAGAAAATAATATTTAGAATATTTTTAGTGTATGTGGTTGATGCACCAAAGTTGCTTTATTAAAAAGAAAAAAAAGTTAAACGTGAAAAATGTTACAATGTGAAATAGAAGTCTAAAGAAGAAACATTAGCCTGGAAGACATGATGAACTGATGTCTTAGAATATGTCCTTTATTTTTGCTTTGTTTCCTACTGATATTTTTAAAAGAAACCCACAATTTTGGTACTTTTAGGTTCATATTTTAGTTGAAGATATGTTTGGAAGCTATTCAGAACCAGGCAACTTGATCTGATCCAATAGGTCACTGGTCATTTAAACATGAGTTTTCTAGTCAGCATTCAGGAACAATTAAAAAAAATAAATCAATAAATTCCATTTCAAAGAGGCTATAAGAGAACATTTGAGTAAGCTGTCAAGGCTGTGTCTAGGTAAGAAAGCTCTTGGAATAAGCTGCTTCACAAATTCAAAGAAAATTAAATTTAAATCTCCAATAACAATCATAACTTGCCGTCATTAATTCAGACTAATTAAAAGCAAGCCAAGCCTGTGACCAAGTCAATAATTTCCTGTTTCTGTTGTAATAACCTATAAATACATAAGTATCAATCTACTAAGTTTAAAGCAAATTATTTGTGATTTAGACCTCAGAAAAAGAACTACTTCTTTCCAGGAGAAAATTACCTGCCTGCTTGATTGAGTTCTGTATTCCCATACAGCAATTATTCTCATAAAGAGGAAATAGAAATGGGAAGATAATATTTTTGATCTTATTTTTTGTGACCAGCTCTGAATAAAAGTGCTTAACATCATAGTTTTTAATTTTGATGTTATTTCTTTCTTCTTGTTCACTGTTTAAGGAGAATATCTGAAGATAGGTAGAGAATAAAGGAAGAGGACAAAGGCAGTGTGCCCCTGAGGCTACCTGTTTAATGCCACCTATCTCAGTGGATAGTGAGAGATATTAACTGCTACAGACATTCTCTTGACTGTGTCCTGAGACCATCATAGCTGCAACAGCACCACCCTAGTTTTTTTAATATAGCTGGGGACCTTGCTTGTCAAGGGATGTGGAATGAATAAACATTCATCTCCTTTCAAATGAAAGCCCAGAGAAGCTGCCTCAACATGTAAACATCTCTAGACTCAGTTTACACCAGGTCTTAAAGGACAACAGAACCTAGCTCTTCTGTTCCTACATCCTTAATTAAGGGAATTGAATTTAGGTACCTTCCTTATTCCAGGCAGATCCAGCACTCACCCATACACATCTAGGGAGGCTGCTAATTCTGCACACTCATGTGGACACTCCAAACTTCACACTGCAGTTCATAACATCATCTGACATATAATAGTGAAGGGGAATGGGAGTCCCTGTTATTTTGAAGTAAGTGATGTGAGTGAGTTATGGTCTAACATCCTCAGACTTGCTCAATGACATCGGTGCAGGACAGAGAAAAGGTTTTGTGTTCCAACCAGCAAACTTCTTCTGTGTCTATGGAACACTGTACCCCAACTTTGATCTAAGAAACCAATCATTATTAGGTTTTTATATAGAAACCCCTTTTTTTTTTTCCACTAAGGTAAATCTGGGCTGGAATTCCTTCATTCTTGTTTTTTTAAACAAGTATGATATGGCTCTACTCAAAAAGGTTGGACCTCCTTTTACTTGGACAAGTAGGACTATGTACTAGAGAGGAAGCTGTTATGTTAACAAGAGTAAACAAAAAGCAATCAAATCCTAGTAACTCCTTAACTGGATCATGTAATGCACATGGCCACCAACTCAGCCCAAATCACTCTAGTCAGTGTGAAATTCACCTTCCACCATGGCATGATTGTCCTTAAAGTCATTAATCAGTGGATGTGCAAACATGTTCCTCTTCAGATGCTGCAAGAGTGAACATGGTGTCTTGTTTCTCACCCAGCTGTGACCAGTTGTGGACCTCCAACTTGTTCTGCTAAGAACACAGGATCAAGAGGAGCATGTATACAGGAGTAGAGGAACCATGGGATACAAAGCTTTCCTCAGGAAAACGCAGGAACCATCTGCTTTCTTTCAAAAAAACTGTATATGGGAAAAAAGGAATCAATCCAATTAGCTGGTAGTGGCTTTCATTTGTTATCGCCAAAGTGCAGACAGGCTTTAATTTCCCAGTGCCAGGTGAGACGCGATTACAAGGGGGAAATCATGTTTTTCTGAGATGGTCCAAGAATGAGCAGAGGATCTGAACACACAACTGTCAAGAAACAGCTAGACAGACCTTCTTTTTGTTCCAAATCCTCCAGCCTCTCTCTGTTTCTATATGATACCTATAAGAAGCTTTCAAGACAGAGACAAAATAAAACCCAGAGCACGTCTACATAAAGGCATTCAGCAAGAAGTGCTGAAATTTATTCAAATTAATTACAGTAGAGACCTCTGACTTTGAACTTCTAATTCACAACAGCAGTAAAAAAGGAAATGGTGAAATGGGTTGTATTAAAGTGCAATGATGTGGAGAAAACCATTGAAATAACACAAATGAGGCTGCAGTGAGAAATGAAACTACAGTCTCATCCTAGCAATGACAGCAATATATAAGCAAATTATGTTACAGATAATTTACAAAATAACTTACATAGGTGAAGATAAGCTGAATCTCATGTTGCCATCCCATTGTTAAATATCAGACTAAGTATTCCTGGTCAGTACAGTATTATATGGGATAATTAAAAAAAGATCAGAGGATTTCTGCATTGAAAAAGATGCCTGAAGTAAAATCCTGATCAGCCTTTATATTGTAGTATTGCAAGAAACCTAAGTATTTATGAATTGTAAAGTGACACATTCAGCAGCATGAGGACTATAAATACATCTTTTACATTGATACATTTTATCTACACACATATACATATCTACACACACATATATATACACACAAGCACATACATGTACATATATATGTGCAAAAATATGTGTGTATATATATATGTTTCACTTGGTATTGACTATGGTCAGCTGCATTTTGATTGTGTCTGGGATAGGGTTGGTTCCACAACCCAGGTGTAAGATCATTCTTAGAAGTGTTTGTCATTTACGTTTCCTGAGCTGCAGCCTCTAAAACAAAATTCTGGCATAAAGATAGACTTCAGGGCTCACCCATCAGCAGGCCTGATGATTAACAGCAGTTCTCACTGACATAATCTGCTGTGCTTAGCACTTCTGAAAAATTATGCTCAGTGCGCACTTTATTTTTCAATAATATGGTACATGAGTCAGTTAAAAACCCCTGTTTTCATATAAGCAAAAATATTTGAGAGATGGACAGGAACGAATACAGTATTCTATATGCACACACAGTTTTGTATTGTTGGTAAGGACGATGTGCAAAGAATGTCTGACAATATGAAAGTTTTCAACATTGGCTTACATCATACCTTGAAAAATGGCAAGCTTAGCATCACCCTCCCTTTAAAATAATTAAAATACTTATTTGTAGCATAAATCTGACTATTCTCTAAGATTTTTTTTTTCTCCTGTGCTCCCCTTTTATAGAAATATTATGTCTTTTTTTCCCTCTTTCAGTGAATCTGGAACAAATACTATGTAGACTGAAAATACGTTGGATTTCCAGCCCTCACAGGTTTGTCTGAGGTAAGGCTCTTGACCCACAATGCAGCCACAATAGTTTCCTCTGCCTGTTACTGTATGTTAATTGTGAGAGCTGAAAGTAACCATGCAGTTATCATTTATTAAAAGAAATAATTTAGTGAATAAGAACATTTGTGTATCATTGTGCACCTAGGTAGGGAAAAAGATACTAAATTGCCAAGGCTATGTAAACACAGTGATGTTGATAAAGAATTTGATTGTGAGACCAAAATATCTCAGAAAAGAACTACTGCATTGCACACATCATTAAAAGGTTGGAAAGGATGAAATTAATAGTTTCTTTTGATGCTTTTGTGGTCATGTCTGCATGGACATGTCTCTAAGGAGCAGACGAATATCCTGAAGACCCGAGTTAAAAGGGTGAACCAAACTTCCTTCCTCGTTGCTGTAAGAGTCCCATTCACTGCATTAACCGAGGTATGTCCTTGGAGAAAGGGGTTTTTGGGGACAAGAACTTGTAAACTTGGATTCATTTTCCTCATACCTATCCTGTACAGTGATTGCTATGTTATTAGTTTACAGTGAGCATTTAGCACTGAACACATTTTGTTTGCTCACATTCAGATTCTGGCTGTTACAACATTAAATTACAGTTCTGCAGAAACCTGATTGTGTATCAAGGGGAAAGTGTGTTTTATGCTAACAACTCGGCAGCTTCAGACTTCAGAGCATAAACCTCTACAAAACCCTATTTCAAATCATTTAACTTTTATTTACAACTTCACATTCCATGCACTTTTCATTGGGATCTTCTGTGAGAACCTGTAAAAGTGACCACTAAAAATGCTCAGAGCTGGCAATACAGGACTGGTGGTTCTCTGATGGAGTCCAAGGTCCATAACGCTGTAGCAAATTACAATCTCTGGATTTACCTTCCATGGAAGTGGAACAAAGTATTAGCCCTTAATGTCAGAGAAGCTGGTACTGCTGACATTGCAGCTATCACTGCAACTTGATGATGTGCTCAAAGTGCTGGAGGCAGTGCCTGATTCTGGAACAAAAGGGAAAAAAAAACCCGCACATATTATACAGTGGTTGTTTTTTCTAACTTTTTGATAATAAGAATCTTCAGAGATGCAATAATCTCATTTAAAATAAATACCTACCAGAGCTGCTCAAAGATTGAGCTGATTTTGAATTGCCTATGAGCATCAGCAGATTGTTTGCTGGGATCCAACCTTCTCTACCAGTACTCAGGTTCTTTACATACCTAAAAAAAATACACATAAATACAATTAGGAGTCAGATTGCTTCATTTGATGCCTTTGGAAGTTTTTCCCTAAACATCTGCCTTCCAAACACAGTTCTGCGTATAAAAATTCCCAAACACAGATCTGCGTACCAAAGTCCATCCTCCCCTTCACGAATCAGTTGAACTAGATCTCCACTTTTCACTGTAAATTCTTCAGAAACTCCTTTCTCATAATCAGTCACAACTGTATATTTACCAGGAGTCTAAATGCACACAGAGGAAAAACAAACAAATTATTTCTATTGAGTACTTTAAGGTACATTGCAGCTTTTGTTATGAAATTATAGTATTTTTCCCTTCTTTTTCATGCACCTACATGCTGAAGATCGTAAATATACATACTGAGGCAGTAAGACACTGATTGATGACATGCAAAATCACTACATGAATTCTCATACCCTGAAAAACATTCAGTGAAATGGTTCCAATACAACAATTAGTTCATGTGTCTACAGGCAATAAAATCAGAAGAAAAAAAACCCCAAAAATACCATGCTGGCAAACTCGTAACATGATATATGCGTGGAAGTCTGTTGACAGTAGCTGAGCATGTCATCACTTGACTGCACTTGCCAGTCTGCAGGTATGCAAAGGCAGAGATGGACCTTCCCAAATTACAAACACAGGGCTTATTTAGGAGAAGGGTATTTTTCCTATTGCCCTAGGAATTTTGCCCAGCCGAGCATTTCAAGGCAGACACCTTCCTTCCAGCAAGCTTCAAAGCATTCCTGTGCACTGCCACACACAATGCATGGGTATCATTTGCTTAGCTCAATAGGAAAGCATTTCTGGTTACCAGCTTGATCTCGCCTCCCCCTCCTCCTCCTTCTTCCTCCGCATCTGATGAATTCAGTGGTTCTTCAGCACTAGACCAGCCATCATTTTCTTCAGATGCATCAAGAGAATGGGATGGTTTGGTCCAACCTTGTGGAATAAACAGCCCACAGTTAACTTCACAGCAGTGAACCACGGACTGGGAGAAAAGTTATTCTCTCTGAAAAGCTCCTGAAGTGATCAACATGAACAGGAGAAAAAACATACACAGGGAAGTTATTACACTAACTGTGTAAAATTCATTGCTGGGCAAAGTTGGCCCATTTCCATCAGAGTTAAGTGGAGTTGTGGCAATACAGCCATGAATTTGGCCCTCTGGATTTATCTAAAGGGAAACAAATGGAGAGAATGCAAACTCACAACTAAAAAGCAAATACATATAGATATTTGTATAATAAATGTATATTATACAAAGATGAATGATGGATAGATACTCTTTCTTGAGAGAAAGGAGAAGACAGGAATGTACACTGTTTGGGAAGAAGTTGAACACAAAGGGTTGTCACCCAAAGGAACCTAAACAGTCTGCTGGAACAAGGGATGGATGGGCAATGCTCCCTTCAAGCCATTAAGCACTTAGAGCTGTCAAGAAATTCAACACAAGCTACAAGCACTCTCTACTTCACCTGACTAGGCAGCTCATTATTTAAGGGTGTTCAGGCTGACACAAGGATACTTAAGCACACTGACATCATGGTGTTAAGTCACTGCACTGAACACCACATGAACAACCTCTCCTGCCTGTCATTTATTGCTTTTTATCTCTCAGTGTGAAGCATTTCATTTATTTATAAAGCCCAATCATATCCAGAGAGCACAAAACCCTTTTCCAAAAGAAGTACAGTAGGTTTTTAGTGGGATGCTTTACATTGACAACAGCAGCTGCTAATAAATATGTCAAGCTCATAATGAAAAGAAGTCATAATAAAAGAGACAAATATTTTTAAATAAGATTTTGTTTCAAGCTAAATAGTAACAATAATGAAACTCAATGAAAACAATGAAAGGAAGAACACTTTTATGTAACTATTAGTTATAGTTATTTATGTAACTATTAGTTAAGTTGAGAAAGCACCAATATTTTTGCACTTCACTGCTTCCAAAGCGGGTCATGCCAGTGCATTAGGAAAAAACTGAATATAAGAGTAAAGCAAAAGCAATCTAAGAATCATAGAAACAAATCACACCCAGAGCACACCAAAGAGAGTGGGATTTTTACCTCGCCTGTGCTGCTGGAAGACCTGCACAAGATTAGAAGTACTGACTCATTTGGCCCTGTCCGGGGTTAAGAATGAACTTCCATCTGTGAAGAAACTGAGTAATAAATTCCTGCTGTATTCCATGAAAATTTCCTTGGAAGCTTATGTCATCTAGTTGGCTTGTTGGACACAAATCACATGCTTTCCTTTATATCTGAGTTAAGAACAAAGCAACAGAAGAAAACCTGATTTCCCCTAGTTGTTCCAAGCTGTCATTAGAAACAGGGTTGCAAAAAAGAAAATGAAAGTGAAATCACTGAAGTGCTCTGCCCGTAGCCTCATACTCACTGGCCTGCTCATCTGGTACATTTTGTATTAGACCTCTTGTTCCTTGACCTCTTTCTTATACTATATTGTGTGGATGTGTAAAAGCAGACTGGCCTGATCCTGCCATAGCAATAATACTCCTCCTCCTCATACAAGCTGGCACTCTACTATTAACAAGTCTGTATGAAAGCCCATCTCATCCTGGGAAGGCAAGTGGTCATTATGGTAATATTCATATTAGCAAACTATGGACACCAAAATTATGTATTCTGTGTGGTGTGACTAAATCAGAGCTCCCTGTAAAGGCAGGAAAGGTAAGAAAATCGCAGGTAGTCTTGAGAAAAGACACGGTTGTGCAGAAATGAGTTTAAATATGATCAGTGCCAGGAAAACCAAGAATTCATTAAATGCTTCCCTTCAGAAACGGTCTCATAAGTTTCTTCATAGAGCTATGATCTGCCTACAACATGTGATTCTGACACTGAATCATCTTCCTTGAGCTCACTGCATGTAAATCAGAGCAATACAGCAGTGAAAAGAAATGAGTGGGGGCAATGCACTGGGCACTGGGGAGCTGAGACCATCACCTGTGCAATCTCATCCCAAAATGCCTGGGTCAGCTGCCTGCTTATCCCTCTTTGAATTGGGGAAGGAGAAGAGATAGTGTCATGAAAAAGATTGGAAGGTGCAAGACAAAGGGAATTTAGTAGATGTTTTAAATTAATTTACTTAGTTTAGCAGTTTAGTAAAGTGAGAAGCTGCTGGGACAGAATAGCAAATCAGACAAGCCTGTTCCAAGGACCCAATAATTTTACTGTAAATTAGCAATGATCAAGGACTCTCTTCCATGGAAAATTCCAGCATCTGTGGAAAAGGCCATAAAACACCTTTTTTCTTCCAGACAGCATTTCCAGGCCCTCAGGATTTCCGTGGCATCTGGAGATGTCTGAGTTTTGACTACTACTGCAGAAAATCAGCCTTGCAACTCTCACGTCCACCCTTGTGATGTTTCTGCATGTGTCCATCCTGGGATTACATGGCCTGCTGCTCAGACAAGGTGACTGGTGTTGCACAGTTTTCCCAGCACAGCAGCTGAACCTGCACCATTTCCACAGGTGAGACAAAGACTTTGGAAACCTGGAGTGGAGGTCAATGGTAGGGCTTGAAACAGCTGTACCTTTAGACTAATATTTTCTAAAGGAGATGGTGGTGGAAAGAGTCAGTAAAAGGAAGACTGCTCTCCTTGTACTCTCTAATTAATTAGCCCTAGGGATTTGTATTCAAACCTTCACCAACAGCATTATTGGTTAGAAATGGGTTGTTCAACTGAAATGCTTTTCTATTAGCTGTGAGCAGGGAGGACAGGAGGTAAACTGCTGCAAGGGGTTCACAGGGTGGTAAAAATTGTCTACTATCAAAAAAGATAGCAAAGAAAGATGCAGTGAAAGAAGTGCAGAAAGGGCAGTGACTACAGTAATAAATGCAGATCTAAAATGCAAATTCCAGATGCCAGTGATCTGAGTACATGAGTTTCAGACTTTTTTTTTTTTTCTTTTTTTAAAAGTTAAATCCTTTCCACAAGGGGCACAGTGACAGAAGGATGCTAACACATGGAAAACCATGTGTCTCCTAATAACTGGACACCCCTGGAATTCAATTAAACATCCAGCTTCTGGTTATTTCTTCAGCAGCAGATCCCTTTCCCACTGTCTTCTCCTAAAAACTAGTTAGCCATGTGCTGCTTTATTTGATACCAAGCTAAAACCTCAACCAGTTTTGCCAGCAAAAACAGTGCATACAGAACCTGACAGATCCACCAGGAAAAACAGCTGATATCAGTGCTGCTGGACACAACAGCATCATACCGGTATGCCCAGTGGTCTGATGTAACATATTACATAAGGGATGTCTGGATATTTGTGGAGTACAAGATGTGGTATCACTGTACCTCTTAAACCAAAAGGAGTTGGGTCACTCACTACTTCATGCCGTTTAGCTTTTTTGTCAGGGCTGGTAGGAGAAGCTGCAGGAGGATGAATAGGCAAAAAACACAGAAGAGAGATATTGAAGAACTGGAAAAAAGAGAATAGGTGGATTGCATGCTAAATACCTTTGAGTTTACACTGGAAAACAAATGGATTTCTGTAATCTAATTTTAGCTATAATTGATCCATTGCAGAAAGACGAATTAATTATTTACAAGTAGTTACTTGAGGATAAATTGACAAATTTATTTTACGTAGATGAAAGTATATGTAAAACTTTTTCTAAATGAACTAGACATCAGCTGAATACAATTAACTTGAATTTTAGACAAACATTACCAAATTAAACAATCATTTTTATATAAATCTAGTGCTACAGCAATACCTGGTCCTGTAAGAAGGATCATTGGCAATGTCTGGCTTTTAGCAGAAGGAGATGGAGTTTCTGTCAAGGCAAGCATGGGATATTAGCGCTCACCTCATTAACATTAGATACGCAACCCTAGAGTCTCTCCAGAAAGAACTCAAAGGTAATCAGGTTTTAAACAGGCATTCTGGAAAGATGTTTTGGGGAAAAAATATCATGCTCTTGAACAAGTGCCATCATCTTAATGCAATTCAGACTGTTCAAAGACAGCTGCTCAAAGCAAGAAGTGACTGTACCAGTGCGATTACTTGGCAGGAGGAAGCAAGAAAGGTCTCAGGCTCCTATGGCCTGTTTTAGAAAAAAAAGACGACAAGACCATTTCTGGAAGAATAGGGAAATTCTTATTTATTTTTCTATCCAGGAAAACAACATTGTCATCCACATTCTGCTGTAGTTATGCTTTGGGAGTTTTGTCAACAAGGATGCCAATACAGAAACCCTCTAAAACCTTGATTCCTTTTTGCCAAGTACAAGTGCATTTGGGGCAGATCCACTGAAGCTAGAAGCAGGCCAGGTGTCTGATCAGATGACAACTTCCTTCCTCTAGTTTTTCAACAGGAATGGGACACTGTAAACTCCTTCTTTGGCCTTGACAGTGAGACGGGAGGCATTGGAAATTGCACTCCTTCCCTTGCATCTCCAACAGCCCCACTTTTCCCAGCTGCATCCCCCACTCCCACTCTGAAGTTGGTTTCTCTTGAAATTCTCCCTGTCAGAGGCAATGACTTAGGAACCTAGCTTGACCTTAGAAGAACAAGCTAGTGTGTACACTGAGAACCTATCACACTACACACATATACAAAGTAATGCTTCAAATACAGCCTTACACAGAAGACAATCTAGCTTTTTTTAAAATTACCTTTCTGACTTTTGAGGTTAGTAAAGCCCTGCAGTGTAAAGCGCTTTTTTGACAGTACAGAGAATTCTGAGGTAGAGCTAGTGTTGTCTACAAAGGAAGAAAGAGACACAGAAAGAAAAGGGAGAAGGCCATGAAAAGATCAAGGCAGAAAGTAATTTGCAGCCCTGGCAGGGAACCTGCACATTAGGATGAGAAAGGGTAATTGAAAGTCCAAGTACAACACGTGTGGCCAGTTCTTGCTGTGCAGGGCCTTGTACTGCCATTGGTTCAGTAAATAATTTCCATGATGAGAAAAAACCAAACCAAAACAAAAAAACCCCTCTTTAGAGCAGGTAATGTCAATAAATTTATCCCAAGGAAGAGAACCCTGAGATGCTGGGCAGCCCTAAGGAAAGACCTACTGCAGCCTTGGGCCTCATAACAAGTAGCTCCCACCTGCTTTTGGCCACCATCCATTTAAGATGGCTTTGTGCCTGTGCACACCACACGCTGGAGCACAGAAATCAAGCCCAAGCTAAGGGCAGGTGGGACACCTTGCAGCGTGGGCAGCACTTTGTTGGTCCTGCCTTAGGGCTGAAATCAGCCCAGCCCTGCTCGCTCAGGAGCAGGGCTGCCCTCCCTATGGTACCGTGGCTGCTCTGCTGGTGGATCTGCCTGGGCATCTGCAGTGCAGGCATGCTCTTCGCAATCAAAGACAGCGACACGCACGGGTAGACTCACCTTTGCCTTTCTCAGGGTACTTTGGTGCTACTGTAGTGCCACAACCTTCTAGACTGGTGAGATCAGCTTTTTTCTCCTCCGTTTTTTTGGTATTTCTGATGTGGTTCCGTGAAGGGCTGTTTATTGAAAGAAAACAGAGGTGAGGACCTCCAGTCACAGGCTGTCTTTTACATACAGATATACAGGCTGAAAACTATTTATTTGCTGTTTCCCAAATCATAGCTTCCAGGACTGAGAAAGTCATTGGTGATTGTGCCTTTAAAGACCATGAGAACATACAAATGAGAAACACCTCTCCTCACTGACTGCAATTGCATGTGCTATTGTCAGTGGCAGCTACTGATAAGATGGCTCAGGACAGCTTCCACTCATTTGCAGCTAACAAGTTCCTCCTGAACATATTAGGAAAAAAAGAAGAAGGATAAAGGAATAAACTGCCTTTTGGAAGCTCGTAACACACGAGGGACGAACAAAGAACGTGGATTGGATCTTGCAGCTGGATCCCCATCACACCTCCATTTGGGAATGGAATAGAGAAAGCCACTCCACAAATACTATACATCTGGGAAATTCTTCCTGACCAATAAGTAGGTGCATAAAAGATGCAGTGTAGAGAGCTACTAATACACATTTAAGCACACACCATGTGGAAATTGAAGATAGAACCACATGGGCTTACAGATACATACACACATATTAAAAACAGAGTGATTAGTTGAGAATTAAAAAGAGGTGCCAGACAAGGGCATAGCAGCTGGTGATGACAGAAGAATATACAGGTTGGTATAGTGAAGGATGAAAAAGTAGGACAACTTTACTCAAAAGTTTGGACACTGGAAGAATTTATACATCACTCAGGTTAAAAAAAAAGAAATTGGAAGAAAAGAACAAGGGACAGACAAGAGATAATGCCCTGAAAAAGACAAAAAGGAAGGTTACATTAGACATTGGAAAAGGAAGAAAAAACTAATCCACATGAAAGACAAGAACAGTGAAGGAAGCAAAAAGGTGCTCCATAAAACTCTTATCTGGACAGTAACATACATAATTAGCTGTTTGACAAGTAGACCCATAATATCACCAGAATTTTGGCTGGTGCAGAAAATAACTTTTCTGTGTTGTTCTCTATCATCTGGCAAAGGCCATGCCATTGCTGCTCAGTGAGCAGTTCTGGAGATGTATAAACTCCAAGCCCTACAGCTTTACAGTAGGAAGGGAACTTAAAAAACCTTAAAACACAAAGACCAGTTTTAAGGGATAGGAGTAATGAAGAGCTGCAAACCAGATGTATTAGTATATTTACAAGTCAGCCAGGCTGATTTGACAACTTATTTAATTACCTTGCACAAGACGATGCTGGTAGAGGTAGAGGTAAGCTCTGTGTTTGCTCTAGTGTCCTGTGCTGACTTGCTTCTGTGATGGAGGAAAGAAAAAAAACTATTGAAATTGATTTGGGTTCCTACACAAGGAAGATATACAGGGCAGGATTTGAAGTTCAAAGAGAAAAGAGATTAAATATATATGTATATATTTAAAAATATTTTACCTCTGCAAGCCTGCAGTTGACTCGTCAGCACTTTTCGTATTTCATTTACCCAGGTAGCTTTAACTTCAGGGGTTGGTGCCTACCCAAAAATAAATGCAATCAGCCATCAAGCACAGAAAACTTACTACACAAACAGCTGGATGCCAGAGCATAGCCTCAGAGGAATCCTTCAAGGGGGGCAGACAAAGCTCCCTCTCGAGTCTTTCTATGAACAGAAAGTAGTTGTAGCAACTGGAACATGGTGAAGCAAAGGCTGTGCATGTGCTACAGTCAAACCCCATCTCCCAGGCCATCCACTATTCCAGTGCCATCTATAGTAATGGTATATACAATATCCTCCCCAGATATTGTAAGACATGATTATTTTTTCCCTCAGAATACTCTTCAATTGAAATATATTAATAAACTACCTTATGAATTAATCTGGTGGTGGTTTGGGTTTGCTTTTTTCCCTACATTTCTTCATCACACTACTAGTGATATAACAGAGGATTAGAATCTGTTTCTCTTTTCTCTCTTTTCTCTCTTTTTTTTTTTTTAAATGCAGTGGCATGTTATTTACCTGTATAATGTAAACTTCTTCCCTTGCATTATACCAGATTTCAAATTTTTTTGCATCACCTTTGACATTTTCTGTTATTCCAACTGCCGCCATCTGGAAACAAAGAGAACAGAAGCTGACCTACCACACTGGAATTATGGTAAGAACAGAAGCAGGTGGATACTGGTATTCTTTGCTACCCTATTTCTGAAAAGGAAACCCACATTTGGCTTCTTGCTCAAAGGAAAGAATAGCTAATAATATATGATTGCACGTTGGACATAAGAGATTTAGTGCTGGCTACCTTGTAGAGAAGAAAGGTTCAGGTACATTACTGACTTGTAAGATGTCTCTTTTAAAATGCAGACCACAGAATCTTACATCTATTTTATACTACTCTGCTCTACATTTTCTGTGCAACAGCCATCCCGCTGGCCTAATACTATTTGGATTTTCTCAAAGGGTAATTCCCCCCCACCATCTCTCTCTCTAACAGACAGCAACACCAAATAACACAGACCTGCAGCACCAGTCAGGTTTGCCTGCAAGAGTGAAATTCCCAGTGCAATGCTGCAACGCAGCTTTGTGGAGTTAAAACTAGAAAGTTGCATTACTGCAGGCTAAGCCCTCAGCACCTCGACCTTGCTGGACTGCATTGTGTCTTACATTTAAGGAATGTTTGTAGCTGTAAGAAGGTGCTTTCTCATATCCCTCTCCGTTTTCTTCTCGCTTTTTACAGAACAGCACTGCTTTCTCATGGAGGAAGAGGTGCCGCTGCATTGGCTTGAAACGTGCCAAATCTTTCACCTTTGCATGACCCTTTTTATGATCAGTCCAGACATTGAAGGATCCCTGCATTAAAAGCTTGCCCAGCTCATTCAGGTTTCCCTGGAACAAAAGAAGTTATATTTATAACTACAAAGAGATAACACTGAACTAAAACACACAGTGTGAGCAGGTCTTTACAAGTCTAACATTCCAAGAAATCTCTCACATCAGTGTTTGTGTTGGATTTGGAAATATAATAAAAAAAAAGTCAGTGTTGGATTTTTACACAGTTTTCACTGGCCAACACTGTTCAGAAAGAATGTTACAGTCAAGAGATAGAGGGAGAAGGACAATACACATATTTGGCTGGTTGTTTTCTTTTCCCCAAACTGCTCCAAAGCTGCTTGTTTTGGTTTTTGTTATTTTTTGTAAGTGGAACTTTTGGGTGTAGTTTTACACATATATATAAAAACTTAGTAGTGACTCCCATTTGGCAGTAGCCTAAATCAGACTCCTCATGACAGTTTTCAGTTTCTAACTCAGTGTCAAGTAAAAAAATGTAAAAAAAAAAATTGGGCAGACATAGCAAAATATTATTCATACCAGGAAAACGTCAGAAGAGTATAGAGAGATCAATTTTCCATTATTTTCATTACACAATTTGATTTAAAGCCACTTTTTGCCAAACATTCTTCTCATTATTAGTACACAGGACAGGGTAGGCTTTACATACATATAAGAAAGAAATGAAAAATTAAAAAGTAAGCAAAAATATTGCTACTCACATCATAGCCTGTAATGGCTATCTGGTGCATAGAATCATTAACTGCTTTAAGAATGCCCAGGATAGAAGTTAGTGCTTCCTGCAGATCTTCAGCACCTTCACAGTTCTTACTGTACTTCAGCATTTCCTGAGCAAAAGGGAATGACAACACACTCCCTGAGCTTTGGTGGCAGCAGCAACCAGGAATGTTCAAATTTTAACACTCAGTTTGGAACTCCCTTCTTTACACAAGCTTAAATGTAATTAATTCTTTAAAAGCTGTTAACAGCTCAGTTTTAACTCAAGAGTAGGTCTAGTCTCAGGCAAGTTTTTTAAGCTACTGTTAAATACAATCATTGAAATGTGTGCATGTGGAAAATATTTCTTACTTCAAATATGGCAAAGCACTGCACATTAATTTGAATAAATTTATTATATTATATTGCTCTCCTTTTGTTCTCTCAGTATAGGACATTAATGTGAATCACAACAGCATCCTCCATAAAGACACCTTACAGTGCTGTCTGTCAAGTGCTTTTCCTAGAACCCAGCAAGGCAAGTTCCTGCCAAGTGGTGGGCTGACTATGACAATAGTAACAAGTACTTCAGATACTCTTTTCATTTTTGCAAAGGTTTCGTGGTCCTGTTTTCCCTCATCAGCTTTCCATTCTTCTCTTCAGCAGAAATCTATGTGCAAAAGTAGTTACACAAGGTGTCTCTGTGTAATATTTGCTTACCAGAAGCTTTTTGACTGAAAGAAAAAAGAACTCTGTTGAAAGCTGACAGACGGATTTGTCTGTTTCCATTTATTTATCAGTTCACTAAGTTTTAGGTTTCTGAGAAGCAGCATTTAAAAAAACAAATGCACAAAATGTACTTAACATTATAGTTCAGTAACACGTACCTTTAGCAGTAGTTGATATTTGGTTATTCTTTGAACGGGTTTCAGTAAATATGAGTCCAAACTGAGCTTGTGATCAAGTTTTCTTTGACATTCCTGTAATCAGCATTGGATTTCATCAAAACACTAATCAGTGTTTGTATTATTTATTCTTGAGATGATTAAGTAGAAATAAAATCAAATAAAAACCCCAGACTCCAACAAAACCAAACTACCATTATTTTAGAGATTCAAGCAACCATACCTGAAAGAATGCAGAATCTGAAAACTGCCTCCACAAACTTTCAGATCGAGGTTTATTTTGACAGTATTTTTCATAAATCTGGAAATCTTCCATCTGGAATTGGGGAGACAAGCAAAAATTTAATAAATTCTTGTGACTTTAACAAAGTTCATAAGAACTTTTTTCATAATCACTAATGCTATGAAAAAACCCACCACCACCAAAAATTGGATCATTGTTTTTTGCTTGGAATGCCTCAAGGAATTGCAAAATCACTACTTTTGTAAGGGCTCCTAATATGGTACTTGGAACAGCAGAATAAAATGTTCCTGTTAATTTTTTGTTTCAGTTGAATGTTAAGCATCTTACAAAGAAGCATATATTGTATTTACAAATATATTTCTATGACAATATGAAAAACATTTCTATGAATGCCCAACCATGAGTCCCTCTATGCAACTTATTTAAAAGACTTTGTCCTTTTTCTTTATTTTCATTTCAGGAATGTGTTTTTCCCTGGGAGTGACACTAAGGTAGACCAAACAGTTTGTTCTACCTTATCACTTTGGCAACTAAATAGCATGACTTCAGCACTTGTTGAAAGGAAAAGGAAATAAATACTGTTGAAAACACCATAATAACCATAACTACAAATAAAAGACCAGGTAGCAAATCAGCAGATACAGAAGTACCTCTTTCCCTTCATTTAAGGAAACTGCATCTCCATGGATGCCAGTAAATAGAAGGGGGAGCTTTAGAGCATCAATAGATAACAACAACAGGAGATTGAGTTCCACAAACACATTCATATGTAGCCTGTGGTATGCTTCAGGAGAGACTCACTGTTTAATAAATTCCAGATTAAAAAGTTTAATTTTGTCTCTCCTTTTTGTTTTCAGAATAAAAATATTTTGGACTTGCTCTGTTGAAATGTGTTCTTTAAAGAAAATGGGAAAGAACAATAACAAAAGTCCAGTAAAGAAACCTAACCATGAAAATTTATATTGATGTGAAATGATGCAGGGAATGACTCCTCTTCATGCTTTCCTAACTGCCACTTTAAAAAAATTTTCTTTTAATGAGATAGTAGCTTTAACAAAATTAATTACCCTGCACAAGGAAAAGTATCCCCAGTTCTCAATTAACACCTACATTCTCAACCTAATGCATGCTCAGGACAATCAAAAGGGATGTGGCAGTTCATACGTGAAAATCACATTCATGTTACAGTCCTAGAGAGGCTTACGAATGAAATGCTAGCAAAAGATGACACACATACCTGATCCAGAAAGCACCGTCCTACTAGTTCTGGGTATTCTACATAGTTTTCTAATTCTCTCAAGAATATTCTATGAGGAAGAAGATTTTCTTAGAGCACATGTTAAAAAGAAGTTACCATAAATGAACACACTCCTGCAATCCATTTTCTAAACTTTTGTAGTACAGCATTACAACTGTTTTCAAAAGTCAACAAAATTCTTCTTGATCATGTACTTTAAAAGGCATAGCAAATTAAACCAAGCATTCTGACAATTTCTTTTAGCTTACTGTTGCTACAACTGAAATAAAATATAAGATTGGGGAGGGAAAGGGGATTTTCTTTCTCTGCCTTATGTATTCAGCAGCAGGATTTGTACAGTCTAAAGTGTTTGGGTTTTCCTTCCAAATACCACAAACCAACTAAATCCCATGTTTGTTTTCAGAATAAAAAAAAACAAAAAAAAAAAAAACACAAACAAAAAAAAAAAACACCACCTCAAAAAAATCAGTGGCCAAACTTTCATTTTAGTTTTGCCTGAGTAAGAAACAGCTATGTGCTTAACTTCTCTGGAAAATCTTTACTACCAATTTAAGTATTATCCTGTGAAGAAATACCTCTCTAGCAGCAAGGATTCAAACTTCAGAGAACTCACTCCATATATATTTTTAATATATAAAAATAGATATGTTTTTATATATTAATTTTATACATCTATAGATATATAAAATTAATCAGCATCAACCAGATGTAATAACTGAGAAGGATAACCACTTAAGAGTTGAGAATTTGTGGTTAACTTACTTTCCATAGCAAATATCACAAAAAATTTAAAGAAACCCAAACACATCTTACTTTAATTAGCTCGTAACCAGATTCAAATAGCCTGCTTCAGGAAGAGGACCACTATGCAAAATTATACCTGGATACTGCAAATATGCAGTTTCACACAGCTTCACTCTTAGAGATATTTGGTTTTCTCTTCCATGCAATAAGAATTTTGACACACCAGATAGACAAGTAGAACTCAGTAAGGTCTTTTAGCAACATAAAGCAGATTAAAATAAAAAGTAAAGAATCCCAAGCAAAAGCTATTTTTAGGTCTGAATGCAAATTCTCACCTGTTGTGAAAGTGATAAATTTCTTCCATATTCCCAAACAAGATATCCTTCTTATTTTGCAGTTCTGGTGAAATAAGATGAGCCATTAAGGGGTTGTCCATCTCTGCAGCGTAACCCTGCAACACAGGAGAGAGGCACAACGATTACCTCCCTTTACTTGCAGCACTCTTATCTCTGGCATGGCAGTCTGCCTTCAGGCTGACACACAACAAAGAAAGAGCTCAGTATTAATCATGAAAGAAGCATACAAATTCTGGTTTTCCATCAGCCTGGTCAGATACACACAGTCTTTAGAAAAACACTACTAATTCCTGCTATTCTATATAAGCAAGGATGAAAAAATTTGCAAACATTTCCACCAAGGAAAGGCTGTGCATTCCCATACTGCTTACAAATTATAGTTCATACTTTTCCTGTTCAGGCTTAACACATCGGAGTTTAAAGCCACAATTGCAGTAAACACACAAATCTTCATACCTGTCTCAGCCATTCATATGAAGGAACAAGCTGACTGTAGTTATTTCTGTGGGTAACAGAAACCATTAAACCACAAATTCTGTCTTTAAGGCACTTCCATTAGCTTTAGTACCAAAAGTCATAACTTAAGATTCTGACACCTTCCATTTGTCATAAAAGCACACATCTGTTTATCTGGCACAGATGAGGACAAGAGAGCACACAGGTGGCTTTAGCCCAGGACTATTCTCCTCTGGTCCCGAAGGTCACTAAGCAGTGTTCTCTCAAAACACAAAAAAGCCTCCCTGTAATAAATCAAACAGAAAAGCTGCAAGAACGCTCTAGTACCTGCATCATAAGCAGATTTCTTAATGCACATATATTTCTTAATACACATCTATTTCTTAATATACAGGCACTGAAAGAAGATGATTCTACTTACTTTACATTTGGATTAAATTTTTTTTAAACAAAAGTAGGAGGACTAGTTAGTAGAGTCAGCTAACCTGAAGAATTCAAGCATTTGGACAGGACATTGATTAATTATTTTAAAAAAAACAGAGTCATCCATTTAAAAATCTTGGTATTTTTTCCTCAGTCACCACATAAAAAAGAAAACAACAGTGGTCTAGGCAAAGATGCTGGAGCTCATAGATACTATTGGCCCACCTCTCATCTCTCTCCCCCAAACAGGAGATGTTTGAAAGAGAGAGGGCACAATAAATAAATTAATAAAAATGGTACAGTCTTGAAAAGTATAAAAATAACCCATATAATATGGAGCTAAAAGTTTTTAACAGGGAAAGAATTGCTGCCACCCTGCAGTTTAGATGAAGAGATGCATGAAGAGAATGATTTATTTCCACTTGAAGTAAAGATGATGCTGAACACGGCAGCATAGCCAATATTGGCATAAAGAAGGGATACCTAATTTACCTGAGGTGAAAAAGAAGCCTGACAGAGCTCATTACTTTGGAATTTTGAAAGAACAAAAACATGAAATCCATACATTGACAGAAAGTTTCTGTAATTTTTTTTCCACTTTAGGCTGATGTAGTACATGTTTTTAAAATTCAATCTAAACCCTTCATGTTTTACTACCTATACTGTAGTAGTGTTTTAAGAAAAGAGGGGTAAGATGCTTTATGCAGCCACAGAGATTATTTAATCTCACTTTAAGAATATATAAGGCTTTGCTTAGCCTTTCATTTGAAAGTAGTTCTAAAAGCATAAAAGTGAAAGAAAAAGGAGCAGAATTCAATATCTAAAACCAGACTAGACCTGTCTTTTTTCCCAGTAAAAAATACTGAATTTCACAGACTGAAGTGGGACGATTGTGGTTATTAATGAAAGAAAAACTATCAAAACTTTTTTTGGCCAAAAAGCAGCTATGGCAGTTTCCCAATAATCATTGGTAGTTGCTTTTTTCCCCTGTAAGAATTCTTGGCAGACAGAAAACGCGTGGCAAATAAACATGAAATAATAAGAGGAGACACTGTCCCTATAAAGGAGCATCAGGTTATTTTACATGAAAAACTGAAAGGTTATTAGAGTAGGAGAAACAAAGGAACCAGGAAAACAGCCAGAACAGCCAAGGATTAGGATAACTAGAATTGCTCAAAAGCTGGAAGACGCCCACTGAACCATATCTCAGCAAGTATCGATCCAGAATTACTGCTGGCAGCCCCAGTTACTCAAATTCAAGAGAGAGGAATCCCAAACTGCAAAGAGGCGCAGAGAAGTGTGCCTGGTGTGGCCAGAAGACTAGAGAGTTTATCACTCTGGCAGAAACCCAAGACAGCTCGGTCTAGCAGGACAAGGGTTGCACTATACTCTATGGAAAACAAGAGTAATACTACGGGAATAGAAATATTCTGCAACAACCCAATGGTAGCAGCAGTAAGGACCAAAAATTCTCCAATTATTCAAGTCCTGATTTTATGAACAAAACTGTAGAGATGGCATTGCATACAAAAGCAGAGAATAAAATCATTATTAAGGTGCACTCCAGACCTTTATTACCACATCTCAAATGCAACCATTCTAGTGTAATCAACACATCCTAGCACTTGGGCTGGGCAGAGGACATAACTGCTATAGGAAGTTGACCACAAACTAGCAAAACCAGGACTGGAGTCCAAAACCCTCATACTTGAAGGAGTGTACTCAGAAATTATAAATCCTGGGTAATAACTTCAGACAGCTCCTATTTAAGAGCTTAACATCAGTATGGACACCAAGGGTAATATTTGGCTCGATTCCAATTCATCCTGAATAAAATAATCCAGTTGTAGTTATCTACAATTTCATCATCCTTACAGTCAAATTAAATTACAAGATATTATGACACATTGATGTCTGAAGACTTAACAAACGTGAGGAACAACAGAACACTGCAGTGTGTTTGTGCAAGCAACTCAGCAGTACTGCCATTGTGGCTCCACAAGTGTGGAGCAAAAGGAGCATCTTTGCTTCTTTGACAATTTCAAATGAGGATATTACTACAAGGCATTGTGTTCCCACAGCTGTGGGAACAAGAAATGTGAAGATGACTTAAAGACAATCAAAGAGGGATGCAAGAAACCAATTTTCTCCTCTGACACAAGTTTGTCTCAATGCAGATTCACATCCTTGTGTGATGCAACCTTCCTGGAGGTGAGCCAAGATCTGGAAAGAATTAATGATCATTACTAATCTCACTATATTCTACCTAAATACTAAGGCATGTCTTATTTTCTGCTCGATTTCTGTTTTCTGATAGAAAATCCTAGTTGTATCAATATTTCTAGAAAAAAATTGCACATTGGTGCCTCTGTGAAAATATGATGAGAAAGGAGAGACATAATGACCATACTGCTTGACAGGACAAACAGAGCCTTTATAGTGATAAGGAAAATGTAAGAGCACACATGGAAGAGATAAATAGATTCACAAACAGCCACAGTGAAATTTAGTCTTTACCTCAAGAACGCAAAGAAGTTCTTCCACATATGCTCGTTCAGTCTCAATAAGTTCATTAATTACATGCCTGTAGACAAAGAATGACAATTAAGTTGGGCCTATTCACTTATTCAAAGTAATGAGGCAACATTAACTTTGTCTGTGTTTCTACTTTACTTCAGACAATAAGAGAACAATTGCCAGGTAATGGAAAATGTGATGTTTCAAGGATATTTCTGTCAACAGTTTACACATCCTTATTGAGAGATACATATTTTTAAAACATTTTAAAATTTTTGAAAAAGTGTTTAAATGGGAAAAACGTCAAATCTAAAAGTTTAAGTGCTGTAAAAACTGAATTGAAGCCTTTTATCATTGTACATACAAAGTCTGGCTATGTTGTGTTTGTAAGTATTATGGGAGCTGGAGCTGCATAGGATTATCAAACACAGACTTAAAGCTACACTGGTAATTTTAAATTAGAGGCATTTATGGAACACTTTCAATATCTCAAGGCTGCTTCAAGTTTAACTTCCCCAACCACCTTCCTTTGTGATTTTGTATATTGTAACACAAGGTTGTAACAGTAAAAAGAACATATAATTAAGCCAGTTTACAGGTAAAAATGCAAAGTCTGCTTTATGCACTGTGGGTGGTACCAAGTTATTTCTGTAATATAAATGATGCTGTTCATAAAGACAGTCTTGAAACATGGAGACTAAAACCTGCAATAGATTTACAGGAGGCTTATTACTCAAAACTATATCATCTCTGAAATGAAAATATGTAGTTATCGTGTCATAGCATCACCTTGATGCAGCAGAGTTAGAGTCTGGTACTACACAAACTATAAATAATGCTGCAGACAGATTGAAGTATCTTCCCCTGTGTACAGAGCAGAGCCAACATATTTCAAAAAGCACTGAAGTGTATTTCAGAGAAGCATCATATCAAAGATGCTTTCAGAGTCTTATCAAATCTTTAGCCAAACTCAGGCTTTGCTGGAATCAAATCAGAGAAAAAGCACAATTTTTTCTTATCAAAATATACTTACTGTCGTAATACAGCTAGGTTTTCTTCATCATCCATTGTAGATCCTCCTCTGCTTTGATGGAGTTCAGTCATTTCACTCTAAAGAAGAAAACAAACAATGAAAAAAAAAATCATGGCACCACAGATGGGGGAAAAAATGTGTTAAAATAGTGAACTCTGTGCTCAGCTCTACTAGTATGTATTTTCACTGGAAAGATTGTACTACATTAAAAATGAAGGTAATTTGCAAGAATGCTGCAAAAAAATCTAAGTCAACCTAAAGGTCTTGAAGCAAACAACATCTGGACACAGGAAGTTCTCCATGAGAGGCCAGCTTAGAGAAGATGGTGGTTCAAAGCCCCTTTTCCAGGAAGACAACATCAGAGCATCAGTGCAATCTTGTAGGCAACTCTGGCCTTAGTCTGTTTTCCAAGCTAAAATTACAGTACTGTGCTAACTTTCTGGTAACTTCTTAACCTGACACAGAAATTCACTCTTCAAACTCCTACTCTAATGGCTAAACCTAACTATGGCTTGCTGAAAAAAGAGAGAGGTTCTGCTTTCATCCCCACCTTGAACTAACCCTTTTCTCCAAATGTTGTCCATCCTGGTCATGTGGTCCTGCCTTCCTCCTTGCACCGCCTTTTGCTGACCCTTCACGGAGTTCATTCAACTCTCTAACCCAGTGAGAAACTATTTCTTTCTGTTGCTGCTGTCAGGTTACTTCCCTTGCTGGAGGCTGGGCAGGAAGACCATGCCCACTTGGGAATGATAACCCATTTGTTCAGGTGAAGCTGTCTTGGAGCCAATGACAACTACCCCTTCACTTTTACCAGTATTAAGAGTAGCCAATTAATACTGGCATATAATAAATGCTTCCTGTTCATAGATTTTATATTTTGCTGCCCCTAACATTTTTCCTAATATTGGCAACTATTTACTTTACCTTCCCTCATACCCAGCCCAGTAACAAAGCAGGCTCTATTTAAACCACACAACTGTCTCACTAGTTACTTCAATGGGGACAATATCATCACTTTTTCAGTGGAATTGCCTCATCCTTCTTGAGAGTTCCTGACTATTCTATTGTATTATGACTTTCTCAAGCAGTACATATGTGAAAAACACAAAGAAGAAAAAATTACCTTTCCCCTTCTGTAGTTTACCCTCCGAAGTGCACTGCTTTCTGAGTTGGCTACGTATTCTCTTTGAAGACCTAAGCGGGTAAACCAGAATCAAACAGCCATCAGAACTTGGTCAGATCTGACACAGATGCTTGTGCAACCACAAATGGTTGAAAGTGTCTCTAAGTTTCTCAGCACAGCACAAAAAATTAAAGGCTAATACAGTTACTTACCTGGAGAGGTACAAGGAGATTTTACAAATGCTTCAGGTCTCGGTGCAACAGGCTGAACAGGACGTGTCTGCTTAGCTGCCAGTTTCTTAAGACTTACTTGTCTCTTTTGAAACATTTCTTCCATACTTTCTTGCTTCTGGAAAACCTTTTGCACATGTTCCTACCGTTGCCATAGAAATAAAAAATAACTCACATTAAAATAATAATTTAAATAATTTATTAAAATTTATAAATTCCTGTCAGAGACCTACCAACAAGCTACACTGACATTTACCACATATTGATTTGAAGTGGCAATTTTATACCACATATGGAAATATTACTCTAACTCTTCACTCCTAACAAGGCATAATTTATGGTCATTTAGTACACTTAAAAATTGGAACATCACTTCATAAAATATTTTGTGTGCTTATTATAGAGAAATCTGGGATTCAGGTTTCCATTAAAAAACAAAAGTTTTTTTGACAGTGAAAAGTGTCAGTTACATGAAAGTGACAGTGAAAGTTCTGTTACATGAAGAGATTCAACCAAGAGGAAAAGGTGTATATTCTAAAGTTCTTTAAAAAAATAAACAAATAAAAACTAAAAAACAAACCAAAAAAAACCAGTTGCAAAGCAGAAGTCGTACAAATACCAGGGACAGGCGTGTTTTTGCTACATTAAAAAAAATATACTTCAAATACTCAGATTTATTTTTTTTTAAAAGCAATCCTACTGTCTGAAAAATTGAAGTAGTATTAAAAGGTTCTGAAACTCTTGCTGCTCACCCAAAGATATGACACTGCTTGAGTAGGGAAATGTGTAGGCTTTACAGTTCCCAGGTATAACCCTTATACTGATTATTTAGCTTTATCAACGGCACTACAAGAGAGCAATTCTAAAATAAACACATGGACACATACATACACATAAAAATCTTCTGGTACCTTTAGGTCCTCATTGAGGATATGTGCATACTCTCTGTAAATTCTATTCAACTCCTTGATTTTATTGCCAGCACCAGTGTCCAGGAATTTCTCAATCTCTTGTAATGCTGATTCTGCACCATCCTGAGACTGACACTTGTCTACTGGTTGTGAAGCCAGCAGGTAAATTCCTTCATCACACCACTTCATAGACTAGAAACAAAGGAAAGAACAGGCTCAGAACGCACCGATGTAGCACCAAACACTAAGAGGTCTAAAACACCTCATACCTCTACTTGTGAATTTTTCAGCTATTTAAGGAGAAAACTTTCAACACACCTACCATTATGACAACTCGTTGACTGAGGTTTTCGCAAACAAAATGGGAAACACTGTTCCATTCAAAATTTACCTTCTCTAGTAAGTCATGCAGTTCCAGAGATTTGTTAAGATGATTTCTCCTCCGTTCTGTCTCAGTAGTGAAGGCATCACAGAGATGATTAAGTTCACTGCATTTTGGAATAATGGAGTCCACAGCATAATGGTTGCTTTGAATAAAAGCATCACCCTCTGAGGCTAGCATTCTGGCTTTTGCTACAGTTTCCTAAGAAAGCAAGCACTGATTTAGGTACATCTTTTCTTGGCTCAAAATCAATTAAAAAAATTTTAACATTTTTACACAGTAAAATATGCATGTTGATAAAGAATACATCTTTAGATAACAGCTGGCTTGATTAATAAATCAAAGTGATTTCCCGTCTTTCCAGATGCCCAAGAACTTTTACATCATCTTTTTTCTGTAGCAGAGTACTTCAGAAACATTACTGAGTTTAATCATACGCCTCCATGTGAAGTGACCATTATTGTCTTCCTATGCCTTACTCAGCAGCATCCTTTGGGTATATGTATGCAATTTGGGGTACAGCAGCAATCTGAACCCAAATTAAAAAATATTTATCTCAGCCTTAAGAGCAATGACCTCATCTAGAGAGCAACATATTTCACTGTGAAGCACAGATTAGAAAATTGTTCCCTTTCCACATTGTCAGAGTGCCTGTTTCTATTGGCCATCTTTTAACATATTGTATGTTCAATACACAGCTTTCTCATTTCTAAAATTGAATGAAACAAGTGGCTTTAATAGGAATGGAAGTGGCCCCTTGATCACTAAGTGCAAAACTTGGCTATGTAGACACTTCATGTGATTCTTCAGTGAAGCAATCACACTTTGTGACTGGTCACTCTGCTCTTTAGTGAGGGATGTCCGAGAATTAGTCTTGATTGTAGTCCCAGGTCCAATGGTTAAAGACGTTATTCCAAATTCCTTCTGCATGTTACTTGAGACACTGATTCTGCCCTACTGTCAGCTTAACTTCTGCTCATAAGACATAATCAACAACCAAATACCATTCCCCCCCATGCATGCATTGTCATAGCTGGAATTAAGGAGACTTGCAGAGTTCTTACATATGATTTTTCTTCAAAGTTGGCAAGATCTTTCAAAATATGCTCCACGTGTGAATGGCTGTTTCCCACATCTGTGAAAGCAGACAGTCTCTCAGACACAATATCCAAGGCTGCTTTGACCTGAAGTGAGACAAAGCTATGTATCAACAAAGAGGGTTCACCTCTTTGGAGACCCATCAGTTAAATAGCTGATAGCCACTATTTGCAGTCAGGTGACTCACATTATGCAGTTATTGGGGCACAGAGACAAAGCACCTTTTTTGTCAGTCTACCTTTACCCCCAATTCTAAATGAAAGCAAATACAAAGAAAAGGCATTGAATTAATCCTGTTTCCTGGTACTGAAAAAAAACCAACACAGGAAAACTAATGGAACTCAGGAAATATTTATGATCTTACTTTTACCAGATGACAATGATACAAAGCAACTTTAATGTCCCCAGCAAAATATGAGGGAGAGGTCCTCACCCCAAGCAATTGGTTGAGACAGACAGACACACGCTTGCAAGAGGGGTTCTGAGTGCTGCTCTCACAGAGACAGAAGGGCTGTCCTCAGAGATCAGCTACACCAGAATAAAGAGAATGTAGGTGCCATCAAGCATATGACTTAAACAACATGAGATCAGAAACTGGCTGTAAAAATTGTAGTTCAGCCTCCACCCAGTTTCTAACACTGGGGTTGCAACTTCCCACCCACAGTGTTGGAGACAGTTGTAATAAAATTTCAGCCAGAAGGTTTAGTCGAGTCTTGGTTCCATAAAAGGGTCTATTGGCAAGATTAAAGCATTGCAGCAGCATTTTATATTTCTGTGGTACAGAACAGGTTTCAGAAGAGTTTTTGAACACTTAAACACTGCTGGGTGCATGAAAAAAAAATCATAAGACTGCAGAAAAAAAGTTGTTATGTCTCTCTAGGCAAGAATTCAAAGTAGTGAAGATAGCAGTATGTCAAGTAAGGACAAGTACTAGAAAAAAGGTTGAAGGAAGCTTTCAAGCACACACAAGAACTGCAAAAGCAAGAAGTAGGAGTATTTTCTTCTGAACCATTTCTATATTGCCAAATATTGACTGCCACCAAGAAGTTCTCACCTCTCTGAAATTCTGTTCAAAATTCCGAAGGCGCAGACACTGCTCGAGTTTTTGCTGATGCTTAATCCAAAACTCATCAAAGGCAGTTTCCGTTTCATGTAATTGAGCCAGTAGCCTTAAAAACAAACAAACCAAAACCAAACACCAAAACCCAAACAAAACATTAAAAAAATACTGTAAGAATGATGGGTACAGCCTTCAAGGGACAATGAAATCTTCCACAGTAAACAAAAAGCCTCCCCAAAGCAATATTTTCCAGAACAAATAAACTGGATACAGGAAACTATTTAAGCATTGCACAGAATCATTTCCTAGAATAACACTGATGTAAAACTGAAACCCAACACAAACATTTAGGTTGTGAAAAACGGGCAAGTTCTGATCTGAAGCACCTTCTCAGCTCTGGCCTGAGGACATGGAGAGTTGGGGCTAACATACATAAATAAAACATGCAAATGTGTGTGGGCTAGGACACGAGGAACCCAAGCCTTAAGCTATAAGGAAAAAATAAGGTAAAAAAATCATACTGCTGTGACCAGTCAACTTCCTGTACATTTCTTTCCTCGGACTAAACCTCACAATAAACCTGAAGGCCATTGCTCCTTCTCTTGCAAGCAGTTCCTACTTAAATATCACAGGCAAGCATACAGCAGTACCACAGTGAAAAAAATCTTGTTGAATTATATTTATTTTATGCATTTATATTTGTATTTTTATATTATGTATTATATATTTATATTTCAATTATATTTTAGGGCAAATGCCTTAGAACTTTTACTTTTTAACTTATCCTCTAACATTGTGCTTGACAGTATGATATCCTATAGACTCTTTACAATGCCCTTTGCTGTACTTAGGCTACATCCAGGGAAGGCTACAAATCACAGTTTTAATGAGCTTTTGTCTTCAATAGCACAGAAGCAAACTCTGAATTTAAAAGTTAAAACTGATTAGAAAAAAGCCGGGGACTCACAGAGTTTGTTCCAACTTCCGTCACATATTGTGATGAATAGGAATGTTATGGATAAATCAGCAACCCCCACCCCGATTGTCCTTGGATAGCAGATAGCAACAGTGACTGAAAGAATTGAATTCTGCCAAGCGTTGTGGATTGGAATGGACAGTTATTTGGAAAGAAAAGTCAGCCTGAGCGTAACAGAAACACAGAATGACAGACAAAAAAAGAATGCAGATGCTGCCTGGGGAAAATGAGCTATGCTTCCACAGCTTTGTGAAAATTTACATCTGTCCTATGGTGAAATAATGTCTAAAAACCTGGCAGTGATTTAAGGTGTGGCAGGAGAGGGGGTGGCAGGTGGGAAACAAAGAAAAAACATCTATTACGTACCAAGGGAAGCATATAGGAAATTGCTGCATAGATTCCTCAAAAGTGGTGTACTCCCTAGTAGCCCTTTAAAGGCTACTAACAACCTCGATAAGTTATCAGGTTTGAAGAAAAAAAAAAACCCAAAACCAAAACCTCCCACTTCAAAAGGACCTAAAGAAAATGGACAAACATACTGAAAAAAAGGGATCTATTACTTCTGTCCTCCCCTCCTGCCTTCCCTATAGCAGCAAAATTTCCTCAGATTGCACTTCAGTCTGCAAACAAAGCATTGATGTTCTTTAAAATAAGGCAAAGCTGCTCAACTATATTGTCCAAATATGACAAAAAGGAAAAGAATTGTGTTGTTTTGTTGGGACCAGAACTTCAGCCCCACTTTCTTACAGCCAGGTGACCCAGTAGGGGCCATTAGGGGGTTACTTTGCTCAGGACAGATCTGATGGCAGAGGAGTTGTTTCTGAAATGTTTTATAATGTTCACATTGCATCATTTGCTTATTTTCAAAGCACGCATATGGAACTAAGCAAAAGAGCTGGGGAGGGGTCAGAGAATCCCAGAATAGCAGCATGTTCAGCATTTCACAGGTCTCACCTTTCTACTGTTGTTTGATTGTCTAGCTGATCTTGATTCAGTTTGTATTCAGGATTCTCAGTAACTGGTTTGGTAATACTTCCCAGTATATCATCTCCCTGTTCGACTGCTACCCTGATATCCTCCTACAAAACAAAACAAAAATCCCACATGCTGTAGTTGTGTGTTGGTTTTTTATGCAGACTTCATAAGGCACTGAACTGGAAGAAGGATTTTAACAGTAATAGAGCAAGCACAGTTTGATTAAAAATAGTGTTTGACAACAGACAGTAAATGTCAGCTTTTTCTATGTTTACCATCTTAAGATCCCAGTGTTACTGAATTGAATTTTCATGGTAGAAAGCCTTCCAGTGTTGCCTTAGGCTACAAATATCTTGGAAATTTTAGATGTACACTTTTGAAACCATCAAATAGTTTTCATTTAAGCTTATTTGAAAGAACATTTGTTCGTGCTTCAAAAGGCCATATATTTTCATGTGCATGCAAATACAATCAAATTTCCTGTTGCAAACAAAACTACAAGTTAAAACCACCACTACTTACAAAGAAATCACTGTTTCACATACAAATCATTACGCATTAGTACATACATAAACTTAGTTTCAAGAAATGTCATTTTTGAATGCAAGAAGGATTTTTAACATCAAATCAAATAAAACAAGTGCAATCAGTTTTCAGTGGTTGACATTGTTAGCTATAAATTAAAATACAGTTTAACTATAAGACAGTATCTTTACAAAAACTACATACCTTCATTTTGTCCTTTTTTTCTGTGTGTGTTGCAAGAAGGGAGCTGGTTGATTGCACATCATTTGGTAGTTCTGTTTCAGCCAGCTCAGTCCCAAAGGACTGAAGAATCTGAGCTGTTTGCTTAACCTTTTGGGCAAAACTTTCTATAGCCTTTTGGAATTAAAAAAAACATTAAAGTTGTTCTGTGCTCATCACACACATATGTACAAACAGACACACACACAAAATATAACCCTCAAAACAAACCCAAACAGATGATATACAAGACTGAAAAATGGTCAAAGTATAATTTTGCAAGCAACAGATACCATCACCATTAATTCCTTAATTGTATATTTTTCTTAGGCTTGTATCAGGTGTATCATCTTCATATTTTTACAGTCTGGAGTTATTTTACAACTTGAGCTTTTTCTTTCTCGTAGCAAAACCAATAAACCTCAACACAATAATACACTGTAGCTCCTTTGCTCCAAGTGTTCAAAAAACCACTCCCAAGTCATTACTCATATTATTTCTCTAAGATGACTAAGTACCATTGGGAACATCTTCTCACTCTGAGCAAGTCAACTTGCATCACTTGGAATCTGCTTTATAAATGACAGGGTATAAAACAGAAGGGTTCATTAAGCTGAAAAGTTAAAACAAACCCCGAGACTTACAGTGCGACGGGAGAGCCATCTGTTATGGCAGTAATCCAGGGTGCCACCAAGATCTTCTGTTAATTGTGTCTTATCAATGTAGCCCTGCAGTTCTGATACTGAGCCCAGCATTATGATCTGCAGCAGGAGAGGAAAAAAGTGAACATGACCAGTGGTGACAAGTCCCTTGTTAAGGATTCTAAGCCTCATCCTTCAGCCACTGACAGAGAAAAAAAATCACTTTAATATAGAAGTGATGGAACTATTTCCTTTGGGCATAGAAATACAAACTTAACAGTTGTTTCAGTTGAAGATGATGTGAATGCAAATAACTGAATACAAGCATTGAGCACCAGGCATATTCAAAAGACCCCAAACCTTACGGTTTTTATAACATAAATTACACTGCTAGTTTTTTTTTTAAATCTTGATAAACCATACTTGGCTATTTTCTAAGAGCAACATTCATTTCTTCTTAATTTTTCCTTGTTATCCTGGGTCTGCATGAGAGAACAATAGTGTCTATGTGGATTTGTCATGTAAGGACTGGTTCCCCAAAATAAAGACAGGAAAAAGTTTCTTAAAGACTATCTTTCATTCTTGAAAATTACTTCTGAGGAGTAAAATAACCTTTGTATCATTAGCTCATATAATTACAAAGTTTATTTTAAAATATAAATGCTGTACATTTGCAAACAAAGGTACCATCAGTGGATTTACTGGCAATATAACAACAAACATCCATTGTATGTTTGCTCAAATGACAGGAACCATAGCGTTTGTCCATAGGAAATGCATTTGCTTCAAAATTCACATACTCTTTCAAGAATAAACCATCAGGAACTAGGTAAAATTGCTAGAACTGCCTTTACATATGGTTTTTTTGGGGCATATTTTTCTAGTCCTCACTGGCTACATTAAGTACTTTGACAGATTCTGGGTAATAAAGTGAAAACAGAGGATTACTTACAGGTACTTTCATTTTAAACTCATCTTTGTTGAATTTGAAAGCAATGTCCGAGAGAGCTCGATGAAAAAATCCTGTTGGGCGCAGAACAAGGACCAGTTGCAGGTTGCCTGGGAAAGATGCCTGCAAAGCAAGTTTATTCTGTAATTTTCTGAGTCTCAGCTCCGGAAAATACTTTTGAACAAGGAGAAGCCCCTGATAAACCACAAACTAACTGTATCAAAGGCCTCCCATAATGGGGTGACCAATCATATAGTTACATGATTAGTACAAAGAGCTTCATTCAAAAGACATTCGCTTGTCTTCGGGAACAGGGACCTATTCTCTAGAAATCAATTTTTTTTCAGGGCTGGCTGGTACTGCTCTTCAGCTAAGATCACAACCTACCCAAGGAGGCTAATGAACAAACAGCAGAGGCTGAGTACTTTTTGTAACAGCAGTACTTTGATGGTTATTTTACCTTCTCTTTAATAGAAGGTGCTAAGAGAAACCTCCATTATTGTCTGAACACCTAACAACATATTTCTTATCTGTGCATATGCTACCTTGCCAGTTGCCTATGCAACTTATTGCCACAGAGAGTGAATTTCTCAGGCAGTAGCTTAGAAATAAGCTTTAATTTTGCAGACAAAAATTAAGCATAACAATTCTCAGCTGCAGTTTTCCTCATCCTCTTCACACTAGTAGTCTGGCAGATCTTCCCCACTTCTACAAGTGATAGAATGAACACAGAAGAGACGAGAAGCAAAAAAATAGCACTAAATCACTAAATTGCTAAAAATCAAGCTCTGCTGTGACAGAGGTTTGCATATTTGGCATTTAGCCATTCTTGAACACATGCAGGGGTTGTCTATTCAGTATTTCTACTGTCGGAAGGCAGTGGAACTTACTAAAGAAATTACCATTATAAAGTATGTAATGTTCTTCATTATACTGTTAGAAATTATTTCATATTTCTAGCGGGCTGAATTGCTGAAAAGGGAAAAAAGAAAAGAAAAAAAAAGCCAACAAAAAAAGCCCCACTGAGTGTTCTGATTTCATGCCTTGTGGAATAATATCTGGAAGGCTGAAGAGTGGTTTAATACTCATTTTGAGGTTTCCAAGGGCTCCAGGTACTTAGCATTGGAAATTCTAAACTTTTAGAGAGAAAAAGAGTTAAAAACTTTTCTGGAAAACTTAGACTCCCCAGATATTCAATATACAACCCATATTTCAATTTGACTGAGGAACCTCAAATGCCTGAGCTTCTCAATCTGTGTTTCAGTGATGACCAAGTTTTCTAGAAAGCATGGTGGTTCAGTTCCAAAGGAGTTTGAGGGCAGGGAACAGAATCCAGGTAATTCTGAGTGCCCTCAGTAGCTCCTCATCCTTGCACTGTAAAGTTCATTTATAAAGTACACTTTTCATAAAAACTAGTTACTAACTAGTGAAATTAGTAGGCTAATCCACAGTTACCTGAAGAACTTTTTATAGAAAATTCCCAACTCTATTCAGAAGAAAAAGAAAAGATGAATTTTTTTTACCATTTTTTTCTCAATTATCATACAAGGTACAACTACAAATTTATCTAAGAAAATTATTTCACTCATACTAAGAGATTTTACAAGAACAGACAAAAGAATTTTTTAATTAAATCTCCTCACCAATCTTTTTAGAATGATAGCCATATAGTTTATTTATTTTACACATTCAACAGATATGTCAATTTATTTTAGGCCTGTTCAGAATCTGACTGAGCTGCTACTTTTCACTTTTAACTTTCAAGGATGAACACGAAGATGATCCAAGAGCTGGAGAACCTGCCCAGCAAGGAATTTCTGAAGGAGTCAGGTCTCTGCTCTCTGGAGAACAGTCATGAGGCACCTCATCACAGTATTCCAGCTGCCACTTAAAGGGCAGCTACAAAGAGGACAGAGGCTCTCTCTTCACTAGAGGCCATGTGGAAAGGACAAGGGGCAATGAATACAAGTTGTATTGGGAAAGGTATCATCTCCATATAAAAATACTTAATTTTTTACAGTGAAAACAATCATTCACTGGAACAAACTCCCCCGGGACATGATAGAATCCCCATCATTGGAGGTTTTCAAGATGCAACTGGACAGGCTGCTAGATAATCTCATCAAGGCTCCCTTTCCCCATGAAAGGTTGGGCCAGATGGTCTTTCAAGGTCCCTCACAACCCAAGCCATTATTCTGTAATTCTATGATATTCAGACTATTACTGAAGCAAGGAGTAGTACCCGAATGCAATGTAATGGCAAATTTTTCTGAACTGTGTATTAACTCTTACAAAATAGAGTTTAATTGCATGATGAAATTAAATAAGGTGTTCAATTCAAAGAAAACAGACAGAATACACATTACAATTATTCTCCATCTCAGTGTGTCTCCCCAAAATGATGCTGTTGAAGCCAATACACTCTTGTGTTACTTGAATTCCCATTCAAGGCTGCCAGAATTTTCCTCTCTCTCTGAATAAAAGCTCAAATTCTAGATTACTCTAACTTTGTCTACAGTACTCTCATTTCCACTAGTCTATCTTCTATTTAGTTTCCCATTTGTTTTTGTTTTTCTTCAAAAAAACCTCAGGTCTGAAATAATGATGCCTCTGCTTGTTTTATGCTCGGAGTCAAAGCTGTAAATTGATCTTTGTGAAACAAAACCAAGAAAACGGAAGATTGCTACAGTAAAGAATGTTGGACCTGTGCCAGTAATTACAGTTTATCAAAGGTTGTATCAGTACTGTCCAAATACTACTATTTTTCCTAAAGCCCTGGTGACTTGCAGAGACAATACTATGATGTAAGAGATACTTCGTAGATGCCTGTGAACTTAATTGACCAGTCAACTTCACCCTGAACGTGAGAACAAAACAAAAATTCTCTGTTTCAGTCCAGCAGCGTATCTGTTTGAAGCCATTGTATGTTAAGCTGACAGAGCACAATGCCTTCTCAATAATGCTGTGCCAAATGTTAAACACCAAAAAATAGTCATGTATGTTTAGTAGTGCCATCAAATAAAGTGCCTTCAAGGACTCTTTCATTGAAGTCAATGAGCCACACTGTCACTTGAAGAAGGGTTGTGTTCTTGAAGACTCTGGTTGTTTGGTTTTTTTCCCCCCCCAAAGTGTCTTTCTTTACTAGATTAACATCCCTAACTTCTCCAAGCAACCTGTTCCAATGCCTCACTAATCTCACAGTAAAGAACTTCTTCCTAACTTGTAATCTAAGTCTCTACTGGTTCAGTTTAAAATCACTCCCCCTTGACCTATGCCTGTGTAAAAAGTCACTCCCTCTCCTTTTTTATAAGCCCCCTTTAGGTACCAAAAGGCTACAATGAGGTCTCTGCAAAGTCTTCTCGTCTCCAGCCTGAACAATCCCAGTTCTCTCAGCCTGTTCTAATAGGAGAGGTGCTCCAGACTTCTGAACATCTTCATGGCCTCCTCTGGATCAAAAGTTCACAAAATATTAAAAACAGAGAGGCTGTCTGTACTATCCATACTGACCCTGAGGTTAATACAGCTTTCAGAAGCATCAGAACCATTTTAGCAATCAAAGAACCAACGCTTGACAAACTTTTAGTAGTTCTATCTTACAATACTTGGAAAAACATTGATTTTCGTTTTATGAACAGCTTCAATATACCCACATTAACAAACTCTGTGATTGTGTTTTTCCTTCTGCACTTGCTGGCATGACATAAGCCACAGGGCACTTCTTTCCAAAATACTTCTGTATATAAAAGAGCTAATAAATACTGTTTATTTCTGGCTAAAATGAGGTCTCTTACACAGACTTCTTGTCAGGAAAGAACCTTGAATTAAATCAATTCATAAAAGGAGCAGTTTGAAATCTAGTTTTAAAAGCATTGAATTGTTTTGCATTAGATCTATGTGTAATGCTTGTGACATTATGATCTTGTTCAAGTGATTTACTTCTCTCCTTTTACATTTTAAAAAAACATGTAATAAAAGGAAGAGCTGCTGACTGAGGATAACTGCAAAAGTTCCTGCACCTGTAACAGGCTCAAAACATCCAAAGCAATAAGACAAAACCACACTAATCTCAAAATAAATTTTTAATTTATCATTTACTGGACTAATTCCTAACAATAGCCACAAAATTAATAAAAATACTATTCTAGCTTCATCATCTTGCCAAGTTCTTGTTTTGAATCCAAGCAAAATGAGAAACATGAGCAGGGGTTGAAAAAAGAGCAGTATTTTCAAACTTAACCTATACAGATTGTTAAATGCCATTACAGTTTTCAGGACATGATGCAAAGAGCTAGCTAGAAAGTGGGCTAGTGGGAAATACCTATCCATAATACAAAATAGTGTCTTTGATGGAGCACCACTTACTAAACATATCTTTTCCCCATCAATAACTCACTAAGAAACTCAACATCTCTTCACAAACAAGGCCACAGAACTCAAAGTTGGATTACTGTAATTCACTGTTTCTCACTTTGGATTTCAAACAAATAAGACTCCAGATGACACAAAAATGGGACTGCCTGACTCCTGCAAAGTTTAGGCTGGTATTAAAAAAAAAATCACAGAACCAATTAGGTTGGAAAGGACCTCCAAGATCATCAAGTCCAACTTAAGCATTCTAATCTCTCCACTGGCTTTTGGTCTCTTCCTACCAACTAACAGTCTTGGCCTTAATCTTCAAAGCAACTAATGGGCTAAGCCTCTGTTACAGTGATTGCATTTTGATTTATAAACAGCTAAGACAAGCAGTGCTCTAGACAATGCAGTCAAAAACAGAAAGCATGACATCCACATGCAACGCAGCCTTAGTTAAAGGTGGCACATCACAAAGCAAACTTTTCCAGGAGGTTGGACAAAACGCACTCCTTGTCACATTTAGAAATGGCTGCAAAGTTTTGTAACAGGTTAAAAATTCCTCACTACTGGCCAAGCAATGTCCATACCAACTGCTTCCTCAAGAGCAGTTGCCCACACGTATGTTATTCCTTAGGCACCAAGTTTAAGGAAGTTTATTTTCTCTGAACCTTCACTATGAGGCTGATGGATGGCTATGGTGAAACTTTCAATGATGTTGAGTGCAGTTTTTTGTTTGTCTAAAAGTGTGAATTCACACTTCAACCTTTCCCTAGAGGTGGAGGAAGACAATGATGACAGAACAACAAAAGACAATGTAATGACATAGGCTTCATTTTAAGAAAATACACCAGAACTATGAAGAGAGCAGCATGAAATCCTAGAGCACAATGATTAGTACACAGTTTGCTCCTACAAGTGCAGATTGAATATTGCTTGTTTGGGTATGGTAATACTAGGAGAGAAAAGGGAAAAAAAAGAGAAAAAAACAGTCATTTTTGACTGCATGGAAAAGGGGATCATTTTGTCTGGCATCTTTCATTCACCCAGCTTCAGCTGGGACAATACAGAGCTGCTTTGCCAAGCTATGTGAGTGCTCCTCCTTGCACCCTCATCCATGAGCCTACCCACTTGCTCACCCCACAGGAGCTAAAATGTTCAGCAATGTCTTGTCTGTCTCTGTATACCCTTTACACTGTGTTTATCTGAAAACAGGACATGTTAATACAAATTTAGAAGAATCACTGCAGGGGACAGGGCAAAAAGTTCAAGAACTTTTGTATCCCTAAAAAACCAATGAAATCAGAGTGAACAGTTTGCAGTTGTTCACTCTTCTTCTAATTAATCATAATCATTAATTATTATTACAGGTCACGTCAACATTTTTCTTATAATACCTTTCAATTTCTGCTGCCCTTCTAGGAACATGACAATTTTCTATCGAAACTTCACACTTAACAACATGAAACTCAGCTTTTGGAGTCCCTACCACAACTCCACCTCTCAGCCTGACTACCCCAGTAGGCCAGATTCTTTCCAGGGTAATAAATTCACTTTAGCTAAATCAAGAGAAAAATTTTTCAACAAAATACTGTTTGCAGTGTCTCTTAAGCCACAGAGTCTGCAGTCTTGCACTGGCTATGGACAACCTCCTGGGCTGCCTACCCATTGCAGCCTCACCGAGTAAAGTATAGTAATAGCAAAGCCTGCATGCCTGGGGATGTTCTTGCCACAATCTCTGTCACATTCCAGGAAAAGTGGGGCCATCTTTCATCCCTGTGCTTCTGGCTTTGCTTTCAGTCCTGCTGTCACCACAACGTTCTTCAGCAGCAGTTATCCTGGGTGAGCAGTTCAATCCCTGACCTTCCACTATGTCTGCAAAAATAGTTCTACCTTGTCTTCACAGTCTCTTAACTACAGCAACCTTTAAGTATCATCATGAAATACAGATTCAGCTTGTCATTGCTCATTTTCTGTCACAGGAAAAAAAATATCCCTAACAACAAAGAAGAAAAAAAATGAACCCTAGAAATTTTTCATAATATAGAAAGATTATCCATGATAATTTCAGCCTAAAACAAAAAAAACACTTTCTTTGTTGGTTTTTTTTTCCAAAACATACTTCCAACACCCACTAGTACAAACCAAACATTGTGTGTGAAGAGTCTTGAAAACAACAATAAATAATAAAATATAAATGCTAGTATGAATTTCTGGTTAGCAGCTGCTCAGTGCTTACAAATATACTTCCCACAGTTGCCAGAGTATTAGTGATGGGCAGATGCACCAGCCAGGATATTCCTGTTGGGCAGTGCTCCAGCCACAGCACCCTGTGCTGGCATTTCTGATTTCACAAATCAAGAGGGTCAACTCCCTTGGGATGATTAGAAAACAATCAGGAAAGATGGCAGAAAGGACGCTGCAGAAACTACGACAAATAAAACAACAGCCAAAACTCTCCTCAAATAACATGAGACTTGTATCCTAAAACACAGCAATAACCTTTAGCAATCAAAAAACACCCCCCAAAAAAACAACAAAAAAATCCCCCCAAAACCAAAACAAACAAGAAGAAAAAAGCTGAAGAGGGACTTTTTACAAGGGTAGGGAGTGATAGGGCAAAGGGCAATGGCCTCAAACTGAAAGAAGGTAGGTTTAGATTAGATATTAGGAAGAAATTCTTTACTCTAAGGGTGGTGAGGCACTGAAACAGGTTACCCAGAGAAGCTATCAATTCCCCATCCCTGGAAGTGGTTGCCAGGTTGGATGTAGCTGTGAGCAATCTGGTGGAAGGTGACCCTGCCCGTATTGGGTGCACTGGAACAAGATGATCTTTGAAGTCCCTTCCAATGCAAAACATTCTATGGTCAAAACTGCTAGAGGTATCAGGCTTTCAGACTTAAGGCATAATCTGAGTATCTCAAAAGACACTCAGATGCTTCATAACCAGCAAGAGACAACTCAAACTGTTATGAAAACCAAAGAAGTGGAAGTTAAGTCTCCAGTTATCTTTCAGCCATTCACAAAAATCTTTATCCACACTAGGACCTCATGACTGTGGCACAAGATATGTATCTTTTATGTTTGGCTTTGTTTTGGTTTGTTTTCTGGTTGGCTTGGGTTTTTTTTTGTTTGGTTGGTTGGTTTTTGTTTTGTTTGTTTTTGTTTTTAAGGAACAGATAGCTGAAATGTATTAGATTTCATTTATGGCAAGTCCTATAATAAAGAAATGACGGACGACAATAACAAGCAATTTTTCTCTCTATCTTCTTTTGGAATAGGAAGATAAAATTTTCAAGTGTTAAGGGTTGACATAACTATTGCTGAACCCCAACAGGAGGACTGCTACATATATCCATGGATGCAATTCAAAGCCAACCCTGTTGCAGTTGAAAAAGAGAAGCAAGTATAAATAACTATCATGCCTCTGACAGATTAGACTTCATCTAGGAAGCATGATTTCTTTTTTTAAATAAAGCTCATATAATAATGAGAAAAGATGGGAAAAGCAAAATAACTCATCATCAACAGTACTGCAACCTGCAGTGTTCCTTGCACTTAACACCCTTCTCTGGGCAAATCCCTTTGGCATCAACACCTGCCTGACAATGACATATCTCTGGTAAAGGGGAATAGTTACTCAGGTTCTGCACATTGTGATTCTAAGCAAATTAACACACACTGGAGGAATGTTACCATAAATGTTATCCTTATGGCCATAAGCAGCATGTCTGTAGTTGCTCCCCAACCCTTACAATCCCAATTATGCAAATAAGAAAATCATCATCTGTGAAACACTTATCTGTCCTTGAAGAGAAACTACAGCACTGAATTTTGAAAGAGATTCAAAATCTCCAGAGATATAGTCCTTTTTCTTTAATCATCTCAAATGATGCTGCTCTCAGTTTTCACTATTGGAATCTACTCAATGCTGCATCTCAAAGTTTCAAGATGAGCTGAAAAAGGAAATTTTGCTAATACTTCAGTGTACTGTCAGTATTTTAACATTCCTAACATACTTGTTGTATAAAAATTTGTATATTTGATATAATTTGCATATATGATATAATATTTGGGAATTTATCTCATTATATAGTCATTCACAATATGTTATGTAGTGGGAGTAAAGTACTATCTTTAAAGAAATACCTTTTAACTTTTAATACAGGAAAAAATCTTGAGCCATAATGGGGCTACACAAACACTTAACAGTTTTGATTTGATTTTAACTTACAGAGCCAAAACTTTTCAGCCATTAAAAATTAAGGAAAAGAGCTTACAGCTCTGTTTTTCAGCCCTTACTGGAAAGATTATTGACATTAACAATTCAAGCATGGAAAACAAGAAAAGAAAAAACAACCAACCAACCAACAACTAAAAAAACCCAAACCAACAGTAGCATAAACACATGATTAACACGAATCTGTCCATCTCTAGTTGTGTTAAAAAAAAGCCTCTAGCAAGCTTATTTTTCAGATTTTTAAATTATTAATTAAAAGGGAGACTGAAAGTTAAGAGAATGTACTGTTGATTGATCACAGAAGGCACATGAGATTTTCCTGCTTACAGGTAACCCTTATTTTAAATCAAACATCACAGGATCAGTTTTTACATATGAATTCCATTCACAAGTGGTAAACTTAACCAGGACCCTCACCCTTATCTCTTCCTAACAGGGAAGCTCACTTGAACAGTGGACCCAAAGCTCCATATCCATGCAAATGATAGTTCCCATCTGGGAGAGCTGCAAGCTGCACACATTCACATGCACACACACATGCTCTCCAAGTGTGTACTTAGGAAGATGTCCTGAGCTGCAGAGTGCATTAAAAGCACATCATAGACATATGGTGCTGGGTCCAGCCAGCTGTGATACAAAAGAACTCCTGGATATTTTTTGTATCATCTATTAGCTGACATTTCATTGGAGGAAAAAAAAAATGTGCTTTTTTCCCACTTGTAAGAAGAAGGTCCAACACAGAAAAATCTTTCTGAGGAGTTAATTTTAAAGAGTACTCACTGCTATTCGCAGTATGGAAGCTTTCACGGAGGTCCATTTGTCCTGTCTGCGATCTATGACAAGAATAAATCCAATTCCAGCATCTCGTAAGCTAAGTTTGAAGGAAGAAAGAGGGAAAGTTTAGTTAAAAATACAAATGTAACTCCTGGTTCTCTTGCACAGAAAAGCAGTTAAAAATTGCTTAAAGAAAAGGAGCTTGACCTTTTTATGCAGAATCTTCATTAAATAAACATATACTATACACCATTGCAAAGATGTTGCAGTCCCATATGAGTTTCACAGAGTTTGAAGATGTATTCAAAGGATTAATTCTTCTTTTTCATGAAAGATAGCTTTTACATTTCTTGCACAGGGATCACTTCAGAGGAAAATAAAACCCTTTGATTCACCACTCTTTTGGTGCGATATAATCCCTTCCTCACACTGTTTTCAGTATAATTTCAGGATAAGAATAAAGTTGTTTTTCTTTTGCATCTGGCTTTTAACCTTCTGTTTGAATTGTCTTCCTCCTCACTGATATTTAAAATTCATTATAAACACAGATCCTTCTGATTGTTCTGTGATATTGCTCCACGCATCTGAAATAGTCATATGCCTCCAGGTTACAAACTTCTTCCTAGGTGCATTTTTACATCCACTGAAACAAGAAAACCTTACGGCATTTAAAAACTCCAAGTCACAGAAGAGAACGACGAGATCAGATGTGCTTCCCTGGAATGAAAACATCTGTGGGAGAGATTCTGCTCCAATCCTTGTGTATGGGTGACCTTTCTTTTTTGCCTGTGCTCAGCTGCATGTGCTACTGAGTCCTGATCAAGGGATATGCTCCTGTTTTATAATTCCCCATCTAAGCCAATTGTGCAATGCCAGCAGCAGCCCTTGCCAGCCAATCACAATCAAAATGGAAACAGCAGGCAAACACGAGGCAGGCAGGCTCAGATTTATTGTTTTCTCATATATTTGGTCTTTTTTTAATACATGTGCTGTATTTTTAATCCTGATAATAATTTATTACAAGACCTGCTGTCTGCACTGTGTGACATTTACAAACATTGTGCATCTATTTGTTATAGTAATATGTTAAAAGACAATATAAAAATCAGCAAAACAGAATGACAGGATTCCTTATTCAAAACTGCTGAATCATGGAAACACCAACTTTATGTCACTGGCATAATGATAAGAGAATGTTTAAGAGGATGAAGAACACAGGTACCAGATGTGTCATCCTGAGCTATTCCTCAACATCACAAATGTAGAGACGACTCACAGTCTATTCCCTCTCTTTTACAAAATGCAGTATCTCTCAAATTTACAAACAACATATTTAAGGGAAACATGAAAAATCATTAAAAATGCAAAGGAACACTTGCTTTCTTTCAGAAGAAGCTAAGCAGTCCTTTTAACATAGCAGCATACTAGAAACGACCCTCACTGCCCACATTCAGTGCATGTTACTTAACTCTTGCCTCTGGGTTAGGACAACGCTGATAAACAACATCTGAGCACTTGCCTTGTAAGCACGAACAGCCCTTGCAGACAAACAGGGCTTTATATTAGCAATATGCTTCCCACTACAGTAAATTTCCATGATTTACTAGAGCTTCCCCTCTTGTATTTAAATGGCAAGAGAAGAGAGATCCAAATTGATTTGTAGCATCCTCCTGTTCCCCATTTCAAGTTATCACCATTTTAACCTTTAGTGACTGAGCAAAATAAAATTATAAAGCAGCCAAGTTCCACAATAATAAGGTAGCAAAACAAACTCCTTGGGTACACAGCGTGGATGAATGGAGTTAAAAAGGTGCCACAGCTGTTCCCATGAGTTCATGTGGATTTTGGAGTGTATTAAGACTCTTAAAGAGCTATTTCTCCTGCTTAGTAGAAGTTCCCAGGAGCCCTGAAATTACTCCATACTTCCTCAGAGGAAACCTAATCTCAGAGTACCTAAATGCAACATCTGTATCATATTACAAGAAACTACTGACATTTCTGTGTAACATGAATAAATTTAAAGCCTCTGACAGAGCATCAATCAAATTTCTCTCCAGAAGCACAGGAAAATGAAGCTCAGCTGGGATCCCACGGAAGATCTAGATGGAAAGTCCACACAGGTAGTCACCTGCCTCAACACCTGTTAGTAAGCAGAACTTAATATCATTACCCTAGAAAAATAAAAAGACAAGGCTTACTTAAGTAGAAGAATTGACAAAGGAAAGCACATCTCTAAGATAGTTCAAAAGATGTCTTTCAGCAAACCTTCTTTTTCCACTGGATCAAATATGTTGTGTGGTTGCATGAATCAGAACGAGGCTCCTTTCCAGACATAAAAGACAGGATTCCCCACTGCTGACTAGAAGAGACCTAGTGGCAAAATCTTGAGCACCTGACTTCAAACCATTAACACTCTGTTAATGTAGATTGCTGGGGAAAAAAAACTCTGTTCCAAACCGATCAGGGTGGGAAAAATATTTGTTATCTTGACAACAGTGGCTTGTTGCAAAGGCCTGGCTACGGAGTCTGGGATCCAGCTCCAGAAAGTTGTAGGCAGGAAGCAACAAACCGAACTAAGACATTGTGTACAACAAAGCTGAGAACGTTACAAAGACCACAAAGTCACGTATTAAAGAAAAGTAAATACTGAAAACAGGTCTGTTTGCCAATGCACCCTTGCCCTACCGCCCTCTCCTTGCTGCCACACACACACCTGCCTATGGAGTTACAAGACAGTTTGCAAGACCATCCTGTCTTTCGGGGCATAGAATGAATGGTGCTTTGGTAACAAGCATGTAATTAAATTTTCCTTTGGCTCCCGATTTAACTGTGAGTGCCAGCTGTCCCTCTTTCCCTAAGCCAAATGTACTACTTTTTATCCCACTACTGACTTCTTCCTTCCCCTCCATGTACCTGAGAGGAGTGTGTTCTGGTTTCTGCTCTGTCTCAGCAGAAGCATGCTCTGATGGGCACAGTCTATCCTGCTCAAACTTTTTCCCCTGCCTTGCTCCAGCTGCATTGTACTCATCACCTTAGCCCACATCTTCTCATACCTTTGTATCACTCTGCAATAAAATTGTCACCACCACCCACATTTGCCTCTTCCATTCATCCCTTCAACCATTCTATTTCCTTGCTGCCTTGTCCCAAGAACAATTCCAAAAGTTGGGGTTTTTTTTGTTTGGTTGTTTTTTTATTTAATACTGTCATGACAAATGCCCAAATCAGTTCTCATCCCACTCCTTTCTGAATATTGCAGTCCCTTCATCCTCTAGCCCAAGTCTCCCTTCCCCTGTCCCACTCAATCTTCCAGTATCTTCCCTTGGGTTGACACTTCCCTCAGCTGTGGTCCTGCCTGTGGAGTCAGTCAGTTTGCCTGCACTGCCTGCTTGTCAACAGGCTGTACTCGCATTCCATGCAACAGCCTTCCTGCTATCATTCCTGGTAGCCAGACCCAGCTCTAGACCAGCTCACCCTGCAACCACAGAGAAGCCCCTGCTCAGCCCCAGGATGAAGTGGGACATTTTTGACAACAGGCTTGAGCATCTCTGTCCTGGGATTTAGACAGATTTTTCTCAAGGTACTTCTTTCACACAAAGGCCATCATTCTTCTAAGTGTCAAGTCCGAATCCTTGACCAAAGGAAGTAGATAATTGTGGTTCTCAAACATAAAGTCGTTTCAATGTTTGAAAAGCACGGTGGATTTGATCCCTGGCATCTTAGGAACCACTCAGCTATTCTGGCTGAACTTTAAACCAAAATCTCAAGTGGGACCTCACAAACAGAAAGAAAATTTGCCAGAGTTGTAAAGCAATGCTAAGAGTGAGAAACAGCATCAAACTTTAGGAGAAGCACCTTCCTATTAAGGTTTCTTAACATTTCCCTTACAGCCTCTGTTGTCTTTAATGCATTAACTTGTATCCGGTGTACTTTCTGAAACATAATTTATATAAGCTTGTAATTCAAATTTAGTATTTCCTTCCTTTGTTTCCCTCCTAACACATGAAAAAAAAAAAAAGAACACCAAAACCGAAACATCATGGGATAAGCACCGTTCTTCTGTTTATTCAGCAGAACAAAGAACAGAACGTTTTTAGAAAGGCAGAAAAATCATTCTTGCTCTGCAGGAAATGTGTCCAACAAACTCATAAAGGCCAGGTCAGAAAGACAGAGAGTGGGGGAAGGGGAGCAGGGCCATTGAGGTCAGGAGAAAATGCAACAGAGAGTAGACTTTCTGCTCAGCCCCCTCCCTCTGCCCTGGAGAGCCAGTGTAAAACCATTTGGAGGAGGTGACAGTGAGGGTGAAGTACCTGCCCAACACACATGGAGTTTTCCATGTACACTGTAGAGTAGGAACTGAATTTTTGACTTAGTGACTTCTCAGCTTTAGATTATGGGGACACCCCCTCTTTGTCTTGTTTGCAAGACTTATGAGCTCATGCACCTGGGGGAAAGGGTGGGAAAGCTTATAGTACACAGGACTGTGGAAAGAAACTCCCCTCTGGGGTATGTGGAAGCAATTACATAAATATCATCTGAAAGATCCTTGCATTTCTCCAAGGTATGGGTGGTGACAACTGCTACACAAGTAAGTTCCTCTTGCTTCTACACTGCTGTATGAAAACTGACTGTATACACTGATCTCTACTACAAATTAAGCAAAGGAGATCTTTGGGTTCATCCCAGAGACTTGAAAATACCAAACATCTGCATGCTTGAAATTCTGTACAGAATTTTAGGTTTCATAATTCCTATTTTTTAAAACTGAATTTCAGTCCCAAAGCTTTATTATTAAACAGCTGGCTAACAGTATACTCAGCATTGTTCCCTACCTCAACTACCTCTGCCTGCACATACAAACGGACTAGAAGCTCTTGCTCCCAGTGTTTGAACAGAATTTTCATAGCAAGACTTCAGGAACATTCCATAAAGAATTACTGCATTGAGCAGAGCACCAAGGCAATGTCTGCAGCAATCTGCACTGTAAGCAGAACCCTGGTACCACCCATTCTTAAAGCTTTCTCACCCACTGCAGCTTGTCACCAACCATCAGTGTGCATCAGTGACATGCACACGCTGCTTCAAGAGATGTGGGGTCTTTGGTGGCTCACAAATCCTTATCTTTTTTGACATGCAACCATAAACCTGTGTAGGGATTGGAACTGGCTCATCCACTCATCACTGGTCATACCACACCAACAGAAGAGCAAACATACAAAACATGGTGACAGATCACCTTAGGAATGGCATTACCCAACCTGTCCACAGAGCAGTTAGGTTTATGCTTGGGCATGCCAAAAGGGTTGTCTGGATCAGCTCTTAAAAAAATCGTAAAAACTCTCCTCAATCTCAAAGGTAGAGTCGTATGCAGTGTGGAAAGAAACATGCTAAAACTCAAACAGGTTCATCATACGCAAGGAGTCCTAAGTACAGTAGCCTGAGCACAGGGGTACCAAACACTCAACATCAAGCATTCCCATCATGCCCCAGTGATAAAAATGCTTTATGCAGATACCACTCTTTGAAATCAGAAGTCATTCCATATTCAGCCATCAGCAAACAACGGTGATCAAGAAAAGCATTCTCTGTTACTTTGCTTAGGAACAGGCCATTGGAAACCAGACACTTAACTAGCAAGGCTGTTGTTTCCCAAGAGAAACTTTGCATCCTATCTTTTCAGAGACACTTCAACTGACTGAACCTGAGCCACTTCAAAGACCACTTTTCTATCTCTCCTGTTGTTGCTAGGAATGATTTCTTGGGAGGGGGGGAAGGGGAGACAAGAACTCTTTCTTTTTTTTCACACATGAAAAAAATGAAACCACTAATGCCCTGGCAATGAAGGAAAGCAGAGAAGAGCCACTTCCTTAGTGGCCTTTATAAACTACAGAAGACAGTCAGATAATACACTGAAGAATGTGATATTAATGGTATTAATAAATCAGGATAAAAATCTCCAGTACAGCAACTAAGAAAGAAAAAAATTCAGCTAAGCCCTGTGGTGACATTTCACATTACCAGTTTTATCCTAGGCATAAGAAATTAATGGGTTATGAACTTGACAAAGGAGAAAGAAAAAAATAAAAAAAAAGGCAAAATTCAACTCTAAAGTTAAACAGAATCTAGTACCCAGGCACGTCAAAGCAATCAGACCTAGAGCAGTTTCATTGTCTTACAATTCTTCATTGTTCATTATCATAAAAACTACTTTGTTTCAGGATTGGCCAATTTATCCACTTTACTCCAAAACAAATCCACCAGCTGGGTATTTTTAAAAGGAAACAAAAAAATATCATATCTGGCACATCCTCCTAATTTAGAATGTATTCTACTTAATTTTAAAATGTTTTTGTACTCAACTGGTCATCAAGTATTTTGATCTTATAACGTCTTCTTTCTCATGATCCAAAGTAAAACTAAAATTAAGGACTTAACATTTTAAGAAACAGTTTCTAAGGAGAAGAAAGCAGACTCATGTTTTCTTGAGTAAATGATCAAAATAACACGACATATCACAGTCCACTGATACATCAGGATTTTATAGCCCATAATACCCAGCATCACTGTAGACAGTGCCTGATTAAATCAATTTAGAGATAGCAGGAACTGAAAAGGACTCTAAACCAGACATCTGAGATCTTACATTGAACTTTCTAATTTCAATTGCTAAGTGAGCCTGTGGGTTTTAGCACAGTATCTAAGCTGAATACTGCTTTGCAATGCTGCTGCTGTTATAGATCTTACGTGTTTTCTAGAAACCTGCACTTACATTAATACTTGAAAGCATTTCACTGAAGAATAACCTGACAAATTAAAAATGTTATAATCCTTTATTACACCAATGCTACAAATGTTATTTTCAATTTGCCAGGTATCATATATGATATGTATGATGTATCATTATATGTCATCAAAGTGATTACACACCTAAGACAAGGTCAAAATGTTCTGAAGGTTGGACAGTAATACCTTTCCACTAACTACACTTGCTCTAAATTAGCAAACTTTAATATTATATTTACTATTTTTATGACAGAATTTGAGGTTTGCATTGTTATTGAGGTTTCAGAGGCAAAGAAACCATCTGACTAAAAGATAAATAGAATGAAAACATATTTACAAAAGATGGCTGTTATACAATTGCATGTTGCTGTCATGGCATTTAATCCATTAGACAGAAAATAGCAGTTCGGTGCCAAGTTCTGCCACAGATGTAGATGTATGACTAACTGAGGTCAAAAAACACGGAATAAATTTGAGTACAGAATTGCTCCTAACAAGGATAGCATCTACAAACATCCAGATGAAGCTCTCTGGCTACCTAGCAGACCTCCTGAGTCCCTAAAGCAAACTGACATTTTGGCTCCCGCTCAAACAGAGGGTCTGACAACTTGTGGTGACACTCATTTGAGACACATCTCAGTTCAGATTTCTACAAGAATTACTTTCAGTTGACGTGTGTAACCAGTCTATTAGGTATCAGTTCTCATTACAGCATTTATGAGAAAAAAACAGAAATTATGAGCGCACTCTATTTCTGGCAGATGGCACTGAACATGGGGCAAAAATGGGAATCCAATTATTAACAACTTCTGTATCATTTCAGATAGAATTAATATAGTTCTGGCTTTAGTTTTTGTAACCTGTATCTTTTCAGCTGAAAATACTGAAGAAGTCAACTAGCGCAGGAAGGACACATCCATCACTTCTGATCTCACTGAATCCAGAGGAGACCCAAGGAACTGGCTCACATAAAGATTCCTGAGGTGCTGAATTTAAAGTTGGTGTTTGGTGGTGTGGAAGTCGCTGCATTGCACCTATCTTTCTGTATCCACATCTCTGGAGTCAGAGGACAGAGACTGCCTCAGGGACAAAACTTGCCATCTACTCCTTACTGTGTTTAACTAGTGAGCACCTCTACTGTGCTTCAACATGAAATATGGCTATTGTATAAGAATTTGTTATATTTGATTATTGGGTCTTCTCACAGACAGCTCAATGAACTTTACTGCAGAAAGAAAAACCTACCCAGTGCAAACTAAGGCTGACCATTGTTCATGAAGAAATATAGGAAAGAGAAGGAATTCCAGCAAAACCAATTCAAAATACCAGTCAGAAGTGCTGTTATACAAGTGCAGCCTCTAGTGGTCTGTCCAAAATCAGTGAATGCCAAGTAAAAGTTATTACCTATCAAGCTCCTGGCAGTAACAGCTGCCTTTCACCCAACCCAGCTGATGCTGAGACACTCCACAGCAGCAGCACAACCTGTAAGCAAAGAGGTACTATTTCTCATTGATTCTTATGCTTCAAATCTGATTTTGAAAATAAAAGCTGCTCTCCCCACAAAAAAAACAAAACAAAACCCAAAACTCCCAAACAACTAAATCACTGTGAATAAAACAACATTCATACTATTCTACAATCTAATTCATTATACCAAACTTCTGCAAATACATGTATATTAAATGCACATTCAGAAAACCCCACAGCATTTAGACCTTCCCTTTACTTCGGTTTTGATAGTTACTGCCTTCCCATCAGAGAAACAGCTGAAGCTGCACAGGAAATTAAAAAATCTGAGCTTTTGTATTGAAGCTGAACCTGTAAAAGTCTTATCATTAGATGAGGTTCAGATAAGAAACCTGATGCATTTCCCTGCCTCCACTATACACCTTTTTTTTCTTATTTCTCCATATTCCAGTTAACTCTCTCTAAATCTTATCCAGTGTACCACTGATGAAAACTTTCTTTCCTTTCCTATTATGCTTACTTTTGGTCTCAGCTGGTATTAGTTCATGTCCCAGGTATGTCTGAAAACACTCAATATCATATTGCAATTTTCTCAGGACTAGGGAACCATCAGATACCTAAAATTGTATTTTAGGATCTCTCAGCAAGCAGGTAAAGAAGAATTTAGATGAATATTGGGTTGTGAGGTGGCATAAATAAAAACCACGATAGGCAAGTGTTTATAATTTGCTCATGAGACAGAAGAGATGAGCAGAATCATATAGCCTGGCAGAGCAACACCATGAAAATGCCTTTTGCAACTTTTTAAGCATGGGCAAGATAATTACACATGATGCTGTGTCAGTGACAGGAGATCTTAAAAGCCAGATAAAGAGGAGGAAAAATAATACAGAGAAAGCAACTTCAAAGAGCTTTGTCTAAGGGGCTATTAATAATTCAAAACTTTGGAAGTTTCACCCAAACTTCACAACAACTGCAGCCCAGAAAGCCAAGTGGTTATATGCAGCCCTACGCCTGATCTGAAAATTCCTCAGCACAGGAGTGTGACAACAACAGCTCACAGCATCTGCCTGCCTATCAAGAACCCACAAGGGAGATGGGCTACTATCAGACACGCACTGTCGACGAGGCAAATGCCAACTCACTGACAAACAGGAGAGCTGATCTCCAGCCTCGGGCCCAAAGGCAACAAGAGGTCTTTCTCCTGCACAGCAGTATGTCCCCTGAAATTGTGAGATAGGAATCCACACATGTTTACTTGAGGTACTTCTGTCTCAAGCACTGCTTGTGTTCCTTAGCCAAATAGACAGCACAGGTATTTATACGTATTTATAATGTACACAGTCACATTTCTCTTTTACCTCCCCACTCATCTTCAGAGACAGGGGCACCAGTATCTTTCTTAATTGGTTCCTATAGCTCCTCTTTATCTTTTGTGTTACTTCACGTCTTCAGCTCAGCCTCTCTTCCACTTTCAAAGCAATTCCTCCTTAAATAAACACGACTGATTTGAGTACAGTAATGCTGGCTATATTCAATCATATATGCTGACCTTCTTTCTGCTCCAAAAAGCTTATGTTGTTGTGGGGGAGAGAAGCTGAGGGAATGTAGCCAGTGCTAAAAATAAAGAACTAAAGTGTCCAAGCATCATCATCTGCCTCAGCCTGGACATCTGCTTGTACCACATGCACTGATTTCATTTCCACAGTACCCATCAGCCTTTTTTATGGTAACTTCATAGAATGGTTTGGGTTGGAAGGGACCTTAAAGATCACCTAGTTCTAACTGCCCAAAACTTCACAAGCTTTACCCCAACAAGGAACTAAAATGAGAGTGACCTTAAGGGATTTTTGCAGGTAAAAGAAATATTTATTTTTAAAGTTGTTGCTTAGTGTGTGAAATTAAGTAAAATAAGGGGGTTTAAGGAAGAGTTTTAATTTTCTAAATAGAAAACACAATGCAATTTCCTCAGGTCATGCAGAGCTGCTTTTTAAAGGACTGTTTGAAGAAAGACAACTTTGAGAACTCATTTAGACTTAACTACAGATGGCTGAAGTAGGTCATGTTATCCTGGAGGGACAATTAAGAATAAATAGGTCAATAAAGGCAAAAAGAGTTCCATGTTGGTTTAAGCTTAAGTAAATCAAGCAACATAAAGCCTATGCGATCCTCATTTTAGAACTATTAAGTCCAACTCCACAAAAGCATTTTTACACCTATTCAGAACTATGATATTGGAATTATATGTATTTCCAGGACACTGAAACAACCATTAATGCCACTGCACAAAGTCTTGGCACAACCTTACTGGGCATGCTGCATGTTTTGTTTTAGAATGGTGTCTTCACACTTAAATTATCTGAATTTATTTCTGGACTAATGAAAACTCCTGCATGAGGGTTCAACATTTTAGTAATTAACTTTCACAATGTTACAGCGCTTAATTTATTTCCCATATTACAGACTAAATTTACCACTGGATGGTGTGTGTCATACACATACTACTCAAGTACTCTAAACCTTGAAGGCATAAATGGGATTTAAAGACTGTAAAGGCTTTGCTGGTAGAGGGATGAGCTTTAAAACAAATTTAAGATATTCATAAGGCACCAAAACCAGTTTAAATTATTTCAAATCCAGTAAAAAATTCAGACTCTAAGCAACATTTTGGGCTTTAACCTAATCTTGCCAAAGTACGTATCTGACACAAAAGCTTTGGACTACCACTTAAATTTAATATACAGTACTCTTACTTCAAACCAAAGACTTTACGTTTCCTGTCTGCTTACAGCAACATATGGCATTTACAACTGTTTGGCAGCTGTGTTCTGAGAAAGGAAGGGTACACACAGCATGACAGATTTTGCTGGAAGTTCTGGGATGTTCTCACTGACAAATTTGAGGGGCTGCCAAGGTAACAGCAGGGTACAGGTTCCATATCTTCAGCCTGGATTGTAATCTAACAAAGAGGAGAGCATGGAAATTAAGCACAGCTGACAGAAAAACTCTGAAGCTGCAAAGCTATTGCTCAGCATGTCAGTATGAACTGTCAGGGCGTCTGTTTTTTGGCACTTCTTACCCATTATGTGGTGATGTTCATCCCTGGCACTCTATAAACCAAAAGTGGTTAACTCTTAGCTAGTGGCAGACTGCCCATTTGGTTTGCAGATAAATCAACACAGGAAGTTGCCCTCTCACAATGGCTCTTCATAAGGTCTGCTGGACCCTGATGGATTTACCAGCTCAAAACACAGCATTACCCCAACACTGGTGTCTCAGCCTGCAGAGCGCAGTGGTTGATCTGTGCTGAGGAGTGGCCACATCCAGACTGTGTGAGCCCCCTGCACTCAGGTTTGTCAACTCCAGTAACAACCATGGCATGCTGTGCCATGTTCTCCTGGTCCCTACCTAAATATACCCTACCACGCTTTGCTGTGCCCATATTATTGAGGTCTTCTCATATCTGAACCCACTGGAAGGCTTAGCACAGACATTTTCCTTTCAGTTTTCCAGTGTTATCCCAAACAATAGGGAGCTGTTATAGTAAACAAGGAAGGGTCTACCAGAAGCTTAGCAAACCCTGACAAATGAGTTTTCAAAGCGTCCGACATCAACACTTTCAGAGTTCATCTTGTTCTGTTCCATTACTTGGACAGGATGGCTCCCTAGTTTCCCCACACCAGACAGTACCACAAACAACAGGATTTGTTCAAACGTTTGTAAACCATTGGGAATCTCAAAGAAGGGGACACTCTCCCAGGCAGGAAACTAACAGGGACAGTTTTCAAAACAGGAAACTGCCAAACACACCAAGATAACCTGAGTTATGTCCAACAGCATGCAAAGGGCTGTACAAGGCTCTGGCTGAATACAAGTATAAAAGGCCTGTGTACTGTATTTAATCAGCAGTATGGGACTCAGGCCACCCAAAACTGTTTCTATCTCTTATTTCTCTTGAAAGGAACTTCGTGTTTAAGACTCAGTTTTATACTTTTAAAATATTAGCTTTCCAAGCTCTTGAGACCACAAGAATTTTAGCTTGTTTTCTTTGTTCAAAGATGAACCTCTATAAGCAGCAAAGCATTAAAACTATACTCTTTTTTTCTCATAAAGGGCATATTGTTTTCTGATTGCAGTAGAATCTGCTAATTAACCAGAATCAAAACCATATGTTGAAAAATCCCGTCTGGTTCGGGGGTTTTTTTAACCACTGCAATTATCCCTTGATTTCTTTTGGACCAAGTTCTTATGCTACAACCCACATATAGTAAATACATATTCCAACAATGTGTACACACTGAAGTTAAATGCATTTCAAGTAACAGCTCTGATGGAGAGAAGTTAAGTGTGAATAACACTTGCCTTCAGGGTACATTGGAAATCTTAGAAGTCTATTTATTATGATCAATAGAAACAAGAAAAATACTTATAAAACAGAGAAACAAAGAAGAGAACACTGAATGCCCTGAAATGCAATCCTAAGAGTACAGCTATTTCAGAGGCCTTTTGCAAACCTGAATGCAATATTTTTCCTTCAGCCTTGGTAAATGTGGGATGTGAAAGGTACATTCCACAGGTGCTTCTCCCACTATGGAGTAAGAATGATGGACACTATGTATGAGGGTTGCCAGGTTCTTAGTCAGCTGAGAGATGGAGACAACCTTGTTCTGTGTGACCTCTTTTTCCTACCAACCTCAGCAGTCATCCCCAAAGGATTCACAAAGGGTTAAGTAATAGGAGACGTTGTTCTCTGCAGAAAGAGAATCTGAGCAACTACATGGACATTTTAAAATGTCCACAAAACATCCTAAATATGTCTCACTGTCTTCTACTGAAACAGAGCTGAATTCAAAGATCTCACCTCTTATAGACACTTGTCTTATAGATGTTACCTTAGTAAACAACTCCATTGATAAGAACTATTAATTTCTGTGGATCTACATGTAAATGATTTGTACCAATTCAGCATTTTAGTTAAAATACTCTGCCTAGAAAGTATTGCCTTGCATACTGCCACAGATTCTCCTTTTATTTGTACTGGGTAGCATAGGTATCTTTCTAAGAGAATCCTTACCTTTTTAATAAAATTTTGTCTTGTACTTCAAGAAAAACGAAAAAATACTATTTGCTAAAAGAAAAACCTGCTTCAGAAGTATTACACATATATTTCACCACCAAAAGAGCAGTTACAAAAGGATTAGCTGTAATTGTCCACTCTCTATTGTACTCATCCTTAATCCACCATTTTTTCCTAACAAAGCAGTGATCTTTCAGTACACACTATGTCAACAACTTGCACTGAATATTTTGAGATTACAAACCATATGTTAGACATTGTATTTTATCCAGTCATCTACAGAACAGGAATTTACCTTGCAACATTAACTACATCCACCTGAAGGATATGGTTCAGCTCTCTGCTTCATCATATGCAGTCGCACCAGGATTAACTGGGTATCTTTAAATTGAGATGAGGTATTCCCTTTCCACTGTGTCCTTTCTTAACATCCTCATGTATCAGATATTTACATATCTGAGCACATACTAATAGCTTGATTGTTTGCACTATTCTACTCCACAGTCATCTACATTGGTAACATGCCACTTTTAGTTGTTCTGTTCTTAAATGCAAGGTGTCCCATGAGAAATTTCAAGCTTCATGCTTAAATTTCACTATGAAAAGACAAGAGAAAGTTCACACAGAAAAATCTTGTGGAACAGAGTGTTTAGATAATATAGAACAAGAATGCAGTAAGAGGTGACAAGGTCATGTTTACCTAAAAAATTAGAAGGAATAATAAAGGTAGGTTAAGACCTACCTTTTTCCTCTTTCAAAGTCCTAAGCTAGTCTTCTTTCTCTTGGAAACAAATCTTGAAAACTTAATGCCACTTCTAAGATTTATTATACCAGTACATATTTTATTGGGTGAACTCTACTGCAGAGCATAGAAAGGTCCTTTCTTATGAGGCTCTTAGTACCTCCTCACTGTCACCCCCATGAAATATCATTTCCCTTAACGTGCAACTGCAGGCAGTCAGACAAAGAGGTTTGAGTTACTGCTGCCAACCTCTTGCTGTGATCTTGTACAGGGCCAAGTAGCACAAGCAGTTTTCTGAGGAAGTCCTGTGGCTCCAGACTTGTCTGTGCTCTACAGGGCTTTTCACAGAAAAGTCCATTTCTGCCCAGCCAGCCAGAAGAGCTGAAAGACAGAGTTCAGTATCTGATAAACTAAATGACAATAGCCTGGGAGAGCAGTTTATGCATAAAAGCTGTGGGTTCCATTTCTATCCTTTCTGTAAATCCATACTCCTTACATCTCTTTAACCAACTTACAAACCAAAAAATTAACTAACTGCCTCTACTTTCCTCAAAAGCAGTTTGCAAATCATCCAAAACAGTATTTGAATACTAAGGTAACAGGAGTAATCCTACCTTACGACACCTTTAATAGCTCTAGAAATATCTCAGTTCAAGAAAAATTACAATAATGCCCCTCTTAGGATTATACGCAGCCAATAACTTATCATTATCAAAACATACTTTATACGGGGATGTATATCAGCATCCAGCCAGTGTAATTTCTGTAGTTTTTTATTCCTATGAGCCTGCACAAGGGCTCATAAACACAATTTTATACAGTAAGCTTCTAACACTACTAGTGATCATATCAGGGATATCATAAACCCTCTGAGATTACAGCAAGTCTCAGACACAAAAAGGTCCCAGGTTCATCAGTATTTTAACAGTAGCGTTATTTTTACAAGGTTTGAAATTGAAGTGTTATCACCCTAAACCTAAAAAATTGTTATATTCACTATAGTCAATACCTTAACATCTAGCCAGCTGGGCTATCTCCCTTGTTTAAATACAACAGTCCTCTTTTTCTGAATAATTATAAATTAAAGAAACAAGAAAATCCTTCAAGAACAGCCAGACTTAAGGAACGGTCTCTTCTGACTCAATACCCATAGAATAATTGTTGTCAGGTATGGGCAACCAACAAGAAAAACCTCCAGAAAATCTGTTCCCAGATTTTTAATTAGTAAAAACGTGCTGCTGCCAAACTGGTGTGCTGGGATGCTTTCAGTGCTCTCCCCCTCTGCACCAGATGCTGTTTGTTCTGATCAGAATTTCTCACGAGCCCTACGCCGTGCAGAAGTTCAATGGGCCACCATGAAGGGCACCACCAAGGACTTACAAAAGGAGCAGATGTGAATTTAGTGTAAAATTCTTTGCAATAACACTATCCACGATACCATCAAGGGATGCTTAGCCGCATGCAGTTTAACCAACACAAGGATAAACAAAGAAAATGCAAAATTTGGCTGCTGGCTTCACAACTCCATTCCCTAATAAACTAGGGATTAACAAGTACAACCAGGAGGGCACCACACAGCTGTGCTGGGTCTAACCAGTATTCCCTCAGAGTGAGTAGGTCCTAAAACATAATTAAGAGGAAAGCCCTTTACAAGAGCACTACTATTCCTCTTCATGCACCTACAGAAAATAAAAGCACACATGTACATCAAGGGCATCTGCCATGACTAGTTCCAAATGTTAATTCAGCATGGTCCATATTGAGGTGCTCTGAATGCTATCAGTAAAAAAGAATGCAAAATACAGCCCACTGCTGCCTCCTCAGAGCCCTCTGGTTGGTGGGAATGGTGGCTGTTGGGCCCTGACAGTTTTCCCTCCCTCTGAGCCGAGCAAACCCTGCTCCTGTTGTCTCCCCTTGCACATCAGCTCCAGCCCCAATCATTGTGGGGACCCCACTGGACGCCATCCTGTTTGTGAACCCCTACTCCATAGTTATTCAGAGCTGAGCCCAGCATTGCAGGTGGGGCCTGGAGACAGGCAGCCAGCAGGTCCCTTGCACCCACTCCTTGTCCTGCTCTTGCTGGTGCAGCCCTGGTTTGATCCTCACTGATTGCTTGTCATTCTCCTCCTGGAACCCTCACTCTGAGCATGTAAGCTGGGGAGACACTCAGAGAAGACAGAAGAATTCAAGAGTATCAGCCATCAGCCTCATTTGTGTTGGCTGCTACTAATTTACTCAGTCTATTCAGCACAGGTCCACATTTTCCTTGCTTATTCCTGTACTGTTAAAGCAATAAAAGTTTTTTTGGGTGGTCCTTAGTGTTCTTTTTTTCTTGTCCCTCAGCTCCAGGTGTGCTTTGGCTTTTCTGACACCATCCCTACGTGTTTGGACAATTCCTCCTTTGTAGCCTGTCCCTGCCTTCACCTCCTGTACGCTGCCTTTGTACTGCAGCTCAGTCACAAGTTTCCCTTCAGACAGTTGGGTCAGTCTCCTGTTACGTCTATTCACATTCCAGGACATACCATTCTTGTGCTCGGAGAATGCTGTCCTCCAAAACTTGGCAGCCTTCCTCAGCAGATTTACTCTTCAGAACTGCCTTCCATTGTACCCCACCTGCCAGCTCCCTGAATAAGCCCAAAATCTATTCTCTTGGAGTCTACAGTCTGTACTTTTCTACTTGCCTTCCTCACCTCCATCACTCCCTAACTGATAGTCAGCAAAAATCACAGTGTTTATTGAGAAGTCCATTGATAACACTAGCCTGCCCTCTAAGAAGGTCAGGATTAATCACTGGGCCTGTTTAGCACCCTCAGGCAAAGCTTTGGAAGTCTACAAAGACCTTACATTCAACTGAGCCAGGGTAACACCACCAGTGGTGAGGACAAACCTCTGCTTGTAGCTATGGAGTATTCCCTCACTGAGTAATACTTTGAGTAGCACCCAGAAATTAGCACTTCCTGCCAAAATTATATGTTTCCAATTCAAACATTGAACACTGTACTCTAAGATACAGTGGAGACACAAGAGGACAATGTCCATCACAGAATCTAGATCCGTTCATACCAGGAAGTGATCCTCTGAAACATAAACCCCACTATATAATTAATCTAACAACTACCTTAGGCAGCTGATGTAGTTGTAGTAGTCACTAATCAACACCTAAGCCAACACGCTGCATTTTCCTTTTCTTCAATGAAATGCCAAACCTAACCTTTACACCATCACGTAAGGGACTGAATGTGCAAAGTCACTAAGCAGATAAAAGGTTATTTTCTTCTAGAAAGGTACTCACCTTGGAATGCTTGTCAGGTAGGTCAGGACATTCTGGAACTCTTTTTCAGGGATCTCACTGAAAGCTGGATAGTCTGGAAAGGTGATAACAGGGCAGCCATCTCCCCCTCTTCCACCTATAAAAGAAACAAGCAACAAGCTTGTTTACATGCACATTTCTTTACCTAGATTGCAGTTTCACAGTAAAGAAACTACAGCATTTATTTTTTCTCCCCTTTCGTGCAGGACTCATCAGTGTGAACAGTGTTTATTCTGAACAGTCCATTCTTCAGAGCTTACAAAGTTTTAAAGGAACTTGTTATACCACATTCACCACATTAACTTTTTTCTATACTAATGCCTTGGCTCCTGGGAACACAGCTTTGACACCAGATGGCAGTGCATCTCTCTTTTGATAAATTACAGCTGCATGTAAATATAACCAATTTGGAGAAAAAAATGAACTAATTTAGAAAAAAAAAGTGAATTCAGAATTAAGGAGGTGAATCTCCATCTTGAACTGAACTCAACCTTCTTACTAGTTTGAACTCATTCATACAACACCCCCTCTACCCTGCCCAATTGGCTGCTTTGCTTCTAGGATGGTCTAAAAGAAGAGGCAGAACATTAAAAGAAATGGGTGTAGGTGTTTCAGATGAGATTTCCCATTCTCAGATTATACACGAAAGATAAAGCAGAGCTACATATTGCTATCTGTATATTTTCTGACATTTGCACCACTGACTAGAATTCGCAAAAACAATGCTTCTTAATGAGCTTCACACACATTTTTTATATGCAAAATGTAATTATTTCTTTTTAAAAGCAATAATAATGTTTCATGTCTTAAGCAAGTATATTTTCATAAAGACAGGCAGGACAAGGAGCTCACTGAGCCCTAGGAAATGCATGAAATTTACGGTTTGGTTGTGGCAAGAAAGAACACATTGCTGGTTATCTTCGCTTCACACTTGAAAAAGAAGAAAAACAATTAAAAATTATTGTTGTAAAGTAACAAGGATATTTTTTCTGGCCTTGAAATCCAATAATTGTGCAGAAATCAGCTGTAAACTGTATTAGCAACATCAATCAAAGACAGTGATTTGTGAAGATTACAGTGTGCTATTACCCACTCCCTGGGCATTTGCATCCAACCTCACCAGGAAGAGAAATGTTTGAACTCAGATATATTTGATAAAAGAAACCACAACTTCCCTCCAAACAACATGTAATTAGACGAGCTCAAATAGTATCCTTATGTTAATTTGTGGTGAATCTGACTTCAATCTACCAGTTTACAGGCAATATGGTGCTACCACTGTGAAGCTCTTGAAATTAAAATATATGAGTAAATAATGTGCTCTGGATGTGTTTAGTAAACAACAGCAAAATGCAACTATTATGCAAATATCACAAATTTGCAAACGTGACCTTTACAACACATCCAAACATGCCAACATTAAGTCAAGGGAGATAATTTTAGCTATATAAATGTTCACAACACAAATATAAGTTAAGACCACTTTTGATTCTATTATTTTTTATTCTACCTGTGCTCTCAGGACCAAAGCATTTTCCTCTCTCATTCAAAACATTTTTCAAGCATGATACTGATTATTTCTGTTGCTCACGAGGTGTTCTGCTCTCTCTAGAGTATCTATTTTTAGGTACAATTATACATTATTTGCTGTATCCCCACTGGTTACTTGCTTTGTTCTACTTAATTTCTATAAATAGGATATGAAACAAAAGACGAAGAACAATAGACTTGCAGGACATGTCCTAAAAGCAGAAGCCTGGACCATGACCTTCAGGAAGTTCCCATACCACCACTGATTGTCCAGGGCAAATAGAGCCATCCTGCCTTGACACTGCCTATTAATTTTCAGTTTCTAGTACAGTCATCTCTGGTTATCTTGGGTTTAGATGTCTCTGTCCTGCCATATGCTCTTAGAAGGTCGTTGTTCACTGATTATCTTCTTCTCCAGTGTTTTCCCGCTGGGACACTTGAGCACAAATGTACCTTCAAATGCTGTTCAACTGCTTTTCCTAATCACAACCTCGATGCCCAAAAGAGTTTAGGGCAGAGTGACCTGAAGTGCAACACATAATACATACTGTAAAATTTTAGCTTTAACAATACTGACCTATAGAAGGTGCTTTCTATATTGCAGATTTACATGGCCATCAACAGAAGACAGGTCACTAGCAAAGCAGTCCCTACTTACAAACAAGCATTTGTCACAGCAACCTACAAAAAGGGCATGGGAAAGAAAGTAAAAATCCTGCATATTAACTGTGTTTGTATTAAATAACAGTAAAAGCAGTAGGCAGGTTCACTTTTTAGTGCCCTTCATTTTTATAATGAACCTGATGCAACAAGGAATTATTTTTTCCTTTATTTACAATTGCTTTTTCTTTCTTCACCTCTGCAATAGCAGCATTACAAAGTTTATTCCTAAATTAGCTGTGCAAAATGTGATTTGCTTGCCTTCTCCCAGAAGTAAATCAAGCTACAGAATTTAGAGGAACGAGATAAAAGGGAAAATTTGGGAAGCTAAGCTGGATTCTGTTATTGTTGGTTTTGGTTTTAGTGAGAGGGAAAGAATTCAAGAGACAAAAATGAGCAATTTCACTTCTGTCATCCTTGAAATGAAGGGTTTAAGACTTTCCAGCATCTCAGAATTATATACACTCAGTTACAAAAAAGGACACGTAAACTGAGATGAACTCTGTGAGTCCTAAAACTCATGAAAATAATTCAATTTGTACAGAGTAATTTTTAAAATGAGTGACTGGAATTTTAATTGCTATTCAAAAAAGCAGTAATGTAACTGTAATATTTTAATAGATTCAGGTCAGCTGGTAGAGTGACTGTGTCTAACTACCTCATTCATAACCATTGGAAAAATCACCTCTTTCTCACTGCCCTGTAGCTCACAGTCCTGAAATTCCAGCCACAGTTGTGGAACAGCCTTAACTTATTTGCTGGGCAAGTTCTGTCTACAAGGGCACACACAAGCCCATTCTGCCATTTCTAGGCTTAAACAGGGATGCACTGACCTATGCAATTGGAATTTAACAATTTCATGTGTTATTAGGACAACCAAGTATCTGAGAGCATTTTCTTGGTCTAATCTTAGTCTTTTTTTAAAATCTAAATTTCTGAAAACCCTCTTATTTTTTGTTACAATAATTATAAACACTGTTGTGACCATGCAAATGTGAGGTTGGATGGAGCTTGGAGCAATCTTATCTAGTGAAAATCCTTACCCATAGGGGGGTGGGGGGGCAGACTAGATAATCTCTAAAGGTTTCTTCCAACCCAATCCATTCTGTGATGCCATGAAAATGTTAGAACATATTCTGCATTATTCTTTATGAACTATTAAACAAATGCCACTTCAGTGCCAGCTTTTTTTTACAGTGAAGAAGAGAACACATCAGTCTGTAAGCAAGTGCAATCAGTCCACACACATTTTACCTGAAATGATTCCTAAGAATTACTTGAGACTTCTCATAACATGCAGCTGTAAGAAACATTCTGCAAGGGAGAGGATTATTACTTTTCAGTCTAAAAGTGGAAACATCACAGAAGCAAAGAGTTTATGCCTGCAATTAAGTAAAATAAAAGCACCACACCACTTTAAATCAAGGAGATCTGCTTCCACCTTAGTTTCGTGAGCCTTCATTAAAGGACAACTTTGTTCTTAACTCACCTATACTTTGGCAGCCTATTCGACTGAAACTTCTTCAATAGATTTAGTATCAAATAAAACATAAATTACCTCTCTAAAATGGAAATTTTTCAGTGGCTAAACCTCTACAATTCTAGTAAACCAAAAGCTGGGTGGAGCTCTTCTAAACAGATCTACATGCCTTGGTCTGAGGTCAGTTTTTACGACAGAGATAGTCCTGCACATTTTAAAAACATGCTGAATTGTAGTAGCTCCACAGGTTATGCAGCAAAATTACTTACCTGTGCTCAGAATATAGCATTTCATGTTCCTAAGTTTTGAATGCAATTAGCACAAACAATGACACTAACTGTTAAAATTATGTGGCCTCAGCATTGTGGTCTCACATATGAAAGGAGTGGAAACATTATCCTTGGAATATTAGCTGTGCTACTGTGAGATGGGACAGGTAAAGTTTACCTTAAGTCTAGATAATTTAGCATTTATTTATTCTTTATATTCTGCTACATCTCACTTTTCCCAACACAATTGTAATCTCTTTTTTTTTTTACTAAGCAGGTTGGGTGATAGAGAAGCACCAAGGAAATTGCAACAGTATTTTACAGAAATTCTACTCAAGACGCACATTAGTGACCTGGTATCTGAAAATAATCTCAAATGAGAAATAATTAGCATTCTTCTCAATTTAAAATGGCATTAACAGAGAAAATTACAAAACCTGTGAATTGTACAGCTGCTAAAAATCACACACGCCATGCACATACACATGGAGAAAAGGATAATTCCCCACAACTCTGTGAAAGATATACAAGTTTTTTGGGGTTTCATGTATGGCCAGCAAAATTTGGCAGCAGCAAAGAGATTGCTCAGACTTCAAGGAAAGATGAGTAAGAGATTATTTTGTAATGTTTCCCTAATTACCTTTTGTTATGCAGAATACTCTCAAAGGCAGCCTGACCAATCTCACAAAAAAAGAAGTGAGGAAGTTGGATATAAGTAGATGTTGGAGCAAGGAGGTAGGTCTTCTGGCTTGAATCTTTAATGCAAATGAAATAGTATTTGGACTGTAGGAAACAAATACGAGTCGTATGTTGATCAATGTGCACACACAAGATTAAAGAGCATTTCCTCGTTAAATGGCTCAGATCTACAACTTTAGTTCAAAAGACCTAGCTTAAAAGTAACCTTGTTTGCAGTCATGTCAAAAGTGAGGTCCTCATGTGAACGAGAGAAATGCTTACTTCAGATTTTGCTTCACTGTTGTGGTGGCTCAGCTATTATGCTTTTGTGTTTCTGATAAAGAAGTTGTCCTCTCTACTCACATAATATACTTAACTGAAGTACTCAGAGTATTTGAAATTACATATGGACTTCAATGAGGCAGTGGATAAAAGCTTCATAGTATAACCTTTGCAAAGAAAAACAGAATCAAGAAGAATTTATTAAAATATCCTTTTCTTGAAATGTGAGAGAAGTTTTACTTGTGTAACTTCACAAGCTGCATTTTGCCTAGACTGATCAGCAGCAAGTATAGTGGCTTAGAAATCAGATTGCAATATTGCAATAACTAAATTCCTACCCAAACATATTTGAACTAGAGATCTCTTTGCCAAGGATTTACTGTTCCCTGCCCCCCTCCCCTTTTTCTGTACGACTTTTTTGGTTTGATTTTTTTTTTTAAAATCACTACAGACAGTGGGTACAGCATAGTGAATAAGAAACAACAGTTAAGTGTACATGTGTGCAAGAGAAAAACTGCTAAGCCATACCTCTTCCACTGACCATATACAACACAGATACTCTCTATATTATACCAGCAACAAAAATCAAGCTGATATTTTTCACTAAGCGTTGCAATGTATATAGTACAGGATCCACTCAGAAATTCCCAGATATAATTTTACAGACTCAGCACCCATAGCTACTTCAATGGGAACAGTCTGACCACTGAGTTATTGTCAGGTCATTTCCACAGAGGAGAGAAAAAGAGCACAGTAAGTAAATAAAGTTACAGAGAATGAGAAGCTTATGTAGAATGATAAAGGTATAAGCATATATATGCTTATATTTATAAGCCAAAGATTTAAGCATTTTGAAAGCTAGTACCCATGCTAACTTTTTCAACAGCAGGAAAACCAACTAGGAATCAATAGACAAAAATGCAAATAGCATGAACTCATATTTGAATTTCCTTTAATGGAAATCCTTTGAAGTTGTTCAATGCATAAGAGGCATTCAAAGGAAAGTGAGTTGAAATAACTGGTTCAGCACTTATGGTGGCCAAGATTCTCATTTGCACTTTACATAGCTTGAATGATTTAAGATGCATATCAGCATACACACCTGTCTGCATGCTCTTCTTCATCTACATTTATTTTAATACACCTGCACACTGCAATGACAGATAGACAGAAGGTTGGGTGGGTATGAAAGTCACACGGCAACTTTCCAATTGTGGAAAGAGAAAAAAAAAAACTTATGAAAGAAAATATAAAATGTGAATGAAAGACTGTAATGAATACATAAGAAATACATTTTCCAGAGACTTTTAAGTTGACCTTACAATGCCTTTCATGGGATAAAACCCAAAACCAAACAAATAACCAAAAAAGCAGAAGACCCTTTTCAATGCAGAAGAAGTGGTTGCACAAGTAGCAACTAAAGGGATAAAATGGTGAGACAGGTGGAACAGTGAACCACGTAGAGAGGACACTTAATACAGCCTAGCAACAACTAAAAAGAGTAACAATTCTAGCAAAGATAAGGACCTTGTTCCACAGAAAGAAAAAACTTCAAGGCAGAAAGTAAACAGCTGTGCCTGAGGTAAAATATTAACTTTGGGAGTTACACACTTGCTGTGTGAATGACTGATTAAAAACCTCATCCACAGCCAGCACCTCCATTAGATTTAAGCTGAACACATGACTGCATACTCATTGCTGAGCAAGAGCTAGTCTCTAGGAGTTAGCTAGCACCTTGATTTCATTGCACTTAGCTCTATTTACTAACAAACTGAAGCATTAAGGTAAGTTTTTGCATTAATTTGTTTTATTTCAAGTCTAATTTGGACGTCCCTACAGCACTTCTATTATAATCTAGCAGAAGGGCTACAGCCTTCAGCCACAGATGCAGACTAGGTTTCATTCAGTATTCAACCAAGTGTCCCATGAGACCTAAATACATCCTATTAGAGAAACTAAAGCAATTCTCAAGTACATGTTACCTTGTTGTTAAAAAGCCAACAACTAAAATCAGAAATGCATCTAAGATGTTCACCAATACCTGCAAAGATGCTATCTACCAAAGGCATTCATAATCTATGGATTTTTATTTTAATGACTTTTGTGCCATGTCCTAAGACTCTATTTTCAAGGCAGCTTAATAATAAGCAAAAATGTCCCAGTCATGCACATTGTGAATGTCTTAAGGGGCCGTAGAGCAAAGCCACTCATAAGAATATCTGCAACAACAAAAATATACGTAAATGAAGTATCAAAACATTGTTCCTTCACTCACAGAATCTGCAACACCACTCTGTGGTACAGAACAGAGAAGTAACCATCAGCATCCTATAGGAGACTATTAGGATAAAAGAAGTGAAGTCCAAAGTGAAATGGTCAAATTGCCCAAGAATAATAAAATACAGGAGAGAATGTAGTCACAGCAATGCAGCTGTTACTATTTCAGGCAAACAAAACAGACTTCTAATAGACCAAGTATGACTTAAATAGAAGGAAATAGAATGAGGAACAGCTGCTCTTACTGAGCTCCACTGCCTGATGGATTTAATGAGTGCTGAAGACACTTGTGGACTTGTGAACTCAACAACTCATGTACTGTAGTCACCAGTTTCCCCCTCACCCTTCAGAGGGGCAAAATAAGCCCTATTTAGAGTTTCCTAGATAGGCTGATTCTTGCATAACACTGTTACAAGACATTTTCTGCCCTTGGATAAGGAAGAGCTTGGAAGTCAGAAAGACAAACTGTCACAGAAGAATTGTAGCTTAAACACTATCATCTCAAATGGAGCATGAAAGGCCAGTTCCATAAAGAAAATATTCTTATTTGCAAGTGCTAACACCACCCCATAGAAAACAGGCACTAGCACAGACCCACACTTAGTTTAGCTTGTGTGGCAGGAATAAATTATAATTAATAGTTAATTAGGAGTACAAGAAGATGCAATGTGCTCTTGCCAAGCAAAGCAGTACATTGCTTCATACCCCTGTGTCTCTTGATCTGAGGCAGGGAGGGGATTCAAAGGGGGAGAGAGCAGTTACGGAGTCCAGCTTCAGCCCAGAGAGGTAAATCTCCTTTATGCTGAAGGACACAGGGCAGCTCTGCAAAGCCACTGATGCTCTCTCTTTCTATGTATTGGAGTGAGCAGAGCTGGAACTTCAGCAACTTAGCTACTGCATGCCCGCAAGAGCTTTATGGTCAGGAAGACAAGGAGAACAAACTCAGAAGCATATCACACATCTTCCACATAGCCTGATCAGTGAGCAAAGGCACTATTTCCTGTTGCCCATTTTCAGACAGCCATGGTCCCAGCATGGAAATAGGACAAGCTCAGCAACCAATGCTTGCATGGCACAAACACAGGTCCCCATCACCTACCCAGCACAGGTTATCCAGGGACAAAGACTCTTTGTCCTGGGGAAACATGGCTGTGCTGCTTTTAGAGACAGCTTTATACCTAAAAGCAGGTTCCTTTGCAGAAGGCTGTTGGCGATACCAAGCCAAAAATCTTGTCCAGAACATGATGCTAGACTTTGACCCCAGCACTGAAGCTACAGTGGAACTTGGTACCGTGGTGCCAACACTAAGGTGTCAGCTTGGGCTTCAGTATCAAACATGATAGCATAGCCAATAGCAGCTGGGGCTGTGAGCTGAGGACTGCAAAACCATAGCAACCACCAGCACATCCATCATGCAATCTCCAGTTAACTGGAAAACTAACTATAATTTTAAAATTTATATTATACTTCTTAAAAAAATCTTTTAATAAATTCTTAAGTAACAAGTCCTGATAGTCTTCATTTTGAGTTACTCATTAAATATTAATTTTTCACATAAGAGATCTCAGAGACTGTGAAAGGAGAACAGGCAGGACCATGCATCTCAGCAATGTCTAGAGGAGGGAACACCACAGTCTTACCTGACAGATACGCAAATTGTTTCTTTAATTGGTCTTGAATATCTGCGGCATAGAGAGGAATGATATCCTGATGCATGATTTCATCTGTGGAGAGACAAAAAGATTTGCATTGCAAAGTCATTCTATGTAAAGTTTCACATTAAAAAAAAACAAAAAACATCCCTAGAACACAAACACTCAGAAAACTGTCCAAGTTTCGAAAAATATGTGGAAGTCTTCGGAGTCTTTCAAGTGTTTGCTAAGGGCAAACTTCTCTTTGCTCTTTTATCAGTATGCTGTTCAATGTTGATTTACTGACAGTCTGAGGCAATATGAGACTGTCAGTGAACAAAACACTGTAGAGCTCTTATTCCTCCAGGAATGACATTAAACAGTGGGGGTTTTACACATAAAATTCAATTTTTATTGAAATCTTCTCAACTTGTGCAAAACTTATGATCCCTCTAGCCTGTTGGTCTAGTGTTCAAATACCGGAAGACAACAGTGTTAAATAAGACAGGTAGAACATGCTTAAAAGTACATCCTCACATTGAAAACACACACACATTCTACCTAAACAGTGAAAAGCAATGCTTAAGCTTTTATCTCAGCCCTTCCACTTCAGCTTAATAACAACCATATTGCTTTCCTGACCATTCGTTCTCTGCCACAGTATGTGAGCAGAGGCATTCCCCACAGCATATTTCCAGAGATCAGGCAGAAACCTGAGTTTTGTTGATCACAATTAAGACCGCGTGACAGAGTTGACTCATTCATTAAACTACAGCCTCTTTTTTTTTTTTTACAAGGAAACAAAAATTTTTCCTCTTTTGCAATACCTAAAATTATATTTTTAGCCTCATTGAAAAGTAGTAAAGAGATAACAGAGCCTTTTCCTTACTTGGTTTTGAACATTTATTTTAATCTGACATTGTATTGGCATTGAATTTTGGTTTTTCACGTACATTGAAATGCCATTGAGATAGGCTTCAATCAGACACTCAGGGCTCTGAATATGTACAGGAAAAGTAAGTAAAACCTAAAACTGATGTAAGGCTAAGTATCATCTGCATTTAAGTGCAAGCTGAAGTAGAGCTCTGGCCCTCGAGGGACTTGTTATCATTGAGATCTTCCAAATGGTAGATCGTGAGCAGACAGACACTCGCTTCCATAAGCAATTCTCATATATGTAAAATTCTGAGAACTGCAATTATTTGAGAACAGCAAAAAAGCCACTTTCAGTTACTTCTTCAAGATAAGCAAGAACTCATACTGTGAAACAGAACTTCTCTGTTTTCTGTTGTCCAGTCAGGCAGAGGAAGACCCATGACTACTTTCAAGGTCACACACTGATCGGGGCTATTTTTCTGCATCCGGTGAACTGCTGCCTGCTCAGAAGACCTCTGCATACCATGCTGTCAAACCCATAAGTAGATATGTTTAACTGTCAAGTTATATTTCACCCAGACCTTCAGTTATGTCACCATCTTGATGTTTTCAAGAGAACACTGGACTTTTGAAAGATCTGTGTTCAATCTCAGAAAGCCAAGTAACTCCCAGAAAAGAAACACCCCACTCCCACAAAATAAAAAATAATTCAGATTCTATTTTTGATGTCTCTGCTTTATAATACAAGAAGCCGTCCTGTATCATTGTTTAACAAACTGATTCTGCAAACCAATGCCTGTAGGTGGACCCATTTACTTGAATATAAACAAGTAAAGGACCAACACCTATATTTTGGTGGGAGTTCGGAAAAGGGAAAATAATGTAATTATTCTGCAATATGCCATCCTGCCTAAAGTCACAGGCAGAAATTATTTTTCTTGTTGCATAGTATTGCACCCTAAGCATGTAGTAAAATAGTCATGTTTTTCATAAGTACTTACATGACACACAACATTCAAGCAAGCAAAACATTCATAAGGAAGAGAAACTCTTTGTGTTTCCCAGATACATAATGATCATTATTTCCTCATGCATCCATGTGATCAATTACACTCCGATCCTGACTTGTGCCTTGTGGGATATGGAGTCTAGATCTCATTGCCCCAGCATTCCCTCTGATAGGAGAAGCAGCTTTTGCAACCCGCATTGGTCAGCCTCACAACCTTGTGGTCAAATACTGCTTCACTGAAAAGACAGTATTTTCCATCCCCTGGTTTTAAACTCAGTTTTGACCCATATTTAGGAGCATGTCTATTTGCAACTGGAGGAGCAGCACAACATGGCTGTTCAGACAGCAAACCTCCAGAATCCCTTCCTGCTGTGCTCTCCTCCACCAAAGCACATCTCATCTTGCCCTTGCTGATTCAGTTTCACAACATAGCTCTAAAAGCCAAGTATGCATTATGATCAGAGGTGATTTTTAATAATTTGAAACAACCAAGATAAAAAGTAGCAGCACAAAAAAAAAAAAAACAAGGCAAGAAAATGCAACTCTGGAATTTCTGATCAGGTCATATCTAGCAGCTCAACTGGATACACCAATATCACTGCCTATATATTTAGCAAAAAATCCATCTTCAATACCTTGTTTTCCATCAAAGGAGATGCAATTGTAAGAACTTACTGCTCTGCATCATTTCCTTCACATTTAGCATCCCTCTAGAAAAGAGAGCTCATCACAGTTTGCTTGGGGTTTAATCTGATTTCACTTAAATGTCCATCATTACTTGAATATGTTATTTCTTTAACAGAATAAGGCAACAAAAGGCACACATGCTAAACAGACTGTGAGGGTGTGACGGCACAGGCTCCTTACCCTCATGGCCTTTGGGGAAAATAATTTCTTGGAAGTATTCTTTAAATAGAGAACTTGCCACCTGCTACATACTTTAGAGACAGTTTCCATTTTTGAAAAGCTAATTAAGTGCACATTAAAATACAGAATTATTGAAAATCTGCTCACTGTTTTCTAAGGAATTTTTATAGGATCAAACTCCACTTCCACTTACATGGATTAAGATTCACACAGCCCGTTATTTTCCCTGTTCTACCTTTACTGCTTTACATAGTATTTTAAAACCAGAGACGTAAGGGTCTGTCTTACTGTATCCAAAATCCATAGTGGAAAAAAGTTGCTCATATCAAAAGATGCAAGAATATCCAGTCTTTCTTGCGGAGCTCATTGAAAGAGTTTGCCATACTAGCTTGCTTAAAAGAAAGCCCCCAAATTTATATTACATCTGGTATTGTATGTGGTAAGGAAAAGTAAAATAAGGTTCTCTAAAGTTATTACTGCTTTTTTATTATTAGTTTTTTAAAAACAAACATTTAGCAGTTGGTAATGCACAAAGATTTTTTTCTAAGCTGACAAGTGGAGGTTCTTTAAAATACCCCACATTATTTAGTATTTAAATTATGAATGTAAGAGAGGACAGGAGTGTCATCTTACTAACATAAAGGAATCAGTTAAATGTATGGTTCTTATTACAAAAAAGCCTTTCTAAAAATGTGAACCACAGTTTTACAGATATATCATCTTTTAATTCAATTTTAAATCTTGCTTTAATAATTCAGTCTCAGTGATGGAGGATGATGGCTTAGAAGGGCCTGACCCCATCCCATCAGAGGTACCTGACTGCGTTCCAAATGATGCAGGATGACAGATTTAAGCATGAGGACACAAAGATAACTTGTGCTTGAATTACCTGGTGCCAGTAAGCCCCGAAGAAACCTGGGTCTGAGAAAACAATCAATGCCACTCAAGTCAAGAGTTTCCCTTATTGGTAAAAGGCTCCTCTTTCCTTTCAGATCAAACCCATTTTCATAGAAGACAATGCTGGAGGGAAGTCTAAACTGACCATACCTACACAAAACAGAAGGAAGACTCCAGACATGACTCATGAACCTCTAGTAATGGTTTAATCCAATTCCCAGTGAGCCAGCTGGCATTACACCACCCTTTTAGTAGTTCTGCAGGAAATTCTATGGCCATTACTTTATACCAACTTGAAAGCCAAACTATTTGTACACATCCGGACCCAGTTACGTCTTTCAGCACAGATCCCAGTGGCACACCAGAAAGCAAACCACAAATCATTTCCCCCCCCTTCTCTTTCTTGCTGAGTCTGCAAGATTTTCATGAAAACATGTCTATGGCTTCTCTATGAAATTCATGCCTTAAATTGAAGAAATGTATTTTTCTCAGTTTTGTTTGCTTCTCCTCTGGAACAGCCAACCCACTCAAAGAGTTTTATGAAGGGGATCTTAATTTGAAAAATCTCTTCATTAAACCACCCTCCCATCTGGTAATTATAAATGCAAGATAATGACTTTCAGAGCAGCCCCTTCATCTCTCTAAGCCCCAAGGCAAACCTTTCATTTCCTCATTCTTCCCTCTTCATCTCTGCCCCCTGACCACCATGACTAACAGTCAGCTCCTTTGTGCAGCCCCCAAAGGAGGAAGGGCCAGAGCAGCAGAGCTGGTGCAGATAGCCCCCTTCTGCACTAAGCCACGTAAAACTAATGAGCTAGTCAAGATTCCAAGCAAGCTTTCCAGCTTTTAAACTGAATTTTAAAAATTGTTGCCCATCAGTGACCATGCCTGCAAGCTCTGTGCTAGGTGTGCTCCGGCAGCACAGGTGAAGACTGAGCTCTTCAGGTCCGTGTGCTATTTGCAGCCACACCAGCCTGATGACAGGAATTTATGTAAGTGTTCACAAAGTAAGATTTAAAACCTCATGAGTTGAAAATACCTTCAGGAAGAGTTATTTCAATTTCATTTGACTCTCATTAAAGTGATTGTTCAGGAAAAGTGAGTGATTAAACTTTTGGAGTTTTCACGCAAAACACAGTTATCTACTGAGCTGTAGTTGGAAAGAAAATTATCACCCAGGCTAAACAGTGCTCTTGCAACTTGTGTGTTTCTGGTGAGCTAAAATACACCAAGCAAGCAGGAAATACAAATTCTTCTACTCCAACAGCATCCCAGTTGTTAGCACAAATAGATATAAAACAACCTAGTGCTCTATACGTCATTGAGTGTCCAATAAACATTTTAAATTACATAGTTATGTAAGAATTTTACTTGTAAAAGCTCTACAGTCAAGTTACATCTCCCATTTTCTCTCCTAGTCAGAGAAGAAAATTTCATCTCACGAGCTCTGGTACATAAAACAGATCCTCAAGTTGACATACTTTTTCTTTTATGATAATCATGCTTTATACAGGTTCCACTTCTGCAGCATTACATTTGCATCACTACATTTTCTAGGACTCTATGGCCTATTGCCACAATATGCATAGAACAGCACCACTATGTACCCAGTGCTCCAATAAGGCCAGGGTGGACTCCCAGACATCTTCAATGTTAAGGATTAGTCAAGATGTGAAAGTGGTACTGCCAAAGTATATCTCAAACCTTAAGAGAGATCCCTCTATTATAAGCCCATGCAGTGTGGACACAAGAACATATTGTTCGGGTGGTTTTTAAATGTCTTGTGCCTCAGAAGCCCTGACAGATCTTCAGAGAAGTCCATGACATTTCTGCAGCGCCTCTCACAATTCCTAAATTTTGGTAATATTTAAATTGTTTCATTGACATGAAACTTGGTAATTTCTGCTTTCTGTAATTACAATTAAAAAATATTCACCTGTTTCTTCCTTGAGATCAGAGTTAAGGGGATCAGAGTTGGCACAGACAATCAACAAAACTATGAGGATGATGGTTTGGTTTCAGGTGGGGAGTTTAATCACTGATCCTTCCTTAAAAAAAAAACATTTTGAGGTGTACAGCAAATGCAGTGTTGTTGGCCTTGCACAAGATGGCAGGAGGTGTAACAGTTACCCTTTTCCCGACTCAAATTATGAAATACCTGCTCAAAGGCATACTCTGAGAGCCAACCGAGACTTGGCTTTCTTTCAAACCCTTCTCTAAAATTTTTGGAGGCCACTTATCGTGCATGTCAAAGAATATACCTGTTTTTCTTTCTCCTATTTCTTCTTACACCTCTCCTATTGTAAAAGGCAACCAAGTTCTTTGTCATATTTTGCCTAAATGATAGCACCTCGAAGCACAAATGTCAGAGGTAATACAATCGCCTCTCTTTCACGTGTAATAGATCTATTCACAGGATACTATAAGTGCTAAATACTACAGCTTCTTCCTCCACTGCTTCATCAGTCACACCTACTTGACACATCGACTCTGTAGTCCCACAGTTTGTCAGGGATCAGCTTTAAGTTTGAATATGGCTTACAACAGTGATTAAACATTAGCTAATCTGCAACTGGGAGAAAATGATGTAATAATTAGGAAGTCAGTCTAGGGATCAACAAGAAGACCTAGTATTTCTCAGTTCCTGAAGAAAATTTAAAGAAAGATAAAAGGAAGGAGTGGTAGCAGTGTTGCAATTTTGCAAGATATCTGAAAGGGTTACCAGGTTTATAGCATTTAATCTGTTTTGCCATGCCTTTTCTCTGTGTGTGCTTAAGTACACCTAGCTTGTTTTGGTGAGAAAGATGTTCTTTGTGCTATTGTGATAATAATTACTTCCTTCCCAAATCGAGAAGTAAGGGGAATTTAGGATTATGCCACATAGCCATATTATATCAAATTTTTATTAGCCACCAAAAGGCCTTAGAGATAAAGGGCAGCAACACTGTCAGATGTACTTCCCACCCAAATGTAGAAATTAACCTGGTCTGTATGGCACGCTTTTCCTATCGCAACACTAATAATGCTCTCATCTTTTTTCCAGGATGTCCTGAAGAAAGCCAAGCAATGCTGGTGAACCCTTTTCTGTTATTTCAGGATAGTTTCAGACTGCTAAGAACCATGCTTAAGTATTGCCAAAACGACAGCATTGTTAAATCCTTAATACTGCAAATCATGCTGAGTGTACAGTATAAAAAAATTTCTAATGTATTAGATGTACTTAGTCACCTACCAGCAGCAGATTTTGCAAAAAGCAAAGATTTAATTTTTTTTTAATGGAGAAATATTAAAGACTGAACAGCAGAGAATGTTCCCCTAGCCAGCACTCAAGCACTAAGAAGGCAAGTGACCCAGATGTGTCTCACTTAGTACTTTAGCAAGCAAGCCTCTATGAAATAACAAAAATGGCAGATTTTGCCAGCTGCATTTAATAAGATTTAATGTTCTGAGACAATTATTATGGGAATTTTGGTTTCTAAGTACTAAAGCCTTGCAAAGAAGAGGAAGCCTTATAAACAGAGAAAATGGAAAGATCAACTCTGAACAGAAGAGCCACATGTAAATTAAGGGATTCATCTTCAGCGAGCCTTAAAAATTAATGATGCAATCATTCAGCTTAAACACATATAAGTTAAAGTGGATATATTTTCAGGTAACCAAGCCAAATATTTGTCTCCATTTAAATTACCTGCTTTAAACTCTTCCTCTGCAGAAAAGTAATGTATCTCAAAGCAGGTCCCAAAGCTTTAACTGAAAAGTCAACACACGCACAGAACCAACTGCATGAATACCTGGCAATTCTGCTAAACCGAATATTATTTCTGTGTGCTGTTTGGGAAGCAAGATAAGATTTTAAACAATGGGTGATTATTTTTTTTAAACACTTTAATAATAAAGTGGCAAAATCTAATTGCTTATTGTACACATCTATTCTGGAGATAAATTACAGCAGTGCTAACACTTGTCAGGTTGTCAAAGAAGGGGCTGGGTTGGAAGAGACCTTCAAAGATCATCTAGTTCCAACATCCCTGCTGTAGGCAGGGACACCTTTCACTGCATCAGGTTGCTCAAAGCCCTATCCACAGTGGCCTTGATCTGGGGATGGGTCATTCAGAACTTCTCTGGGCAATCTGTTCCAGTGCCTCACCATCCTCACTGTAAAAAAATGTTTCTTCTTTATTTCCAGTCTAAACCTGCCCTCTTTCAGTTTAGAGCTGGTGCTTCTTGTCTGTTGCTGCAGGCTCTTGTAAAAAGGTCTTTCCTGAATTTTATCATTTCAACAACATAAAGGAGGGCCATAGTCAGGTCTAACTATATTTTATGGTACTCTGACACAAGCATAACTTCTCATGTACCTGTACACTATAAACTAATGTTTTGAAAAGGGATGCAAAGCACTTTATGTGTGACAGAGAGAAGGAAGGGCTAAGTGTACACTAAGTGGCTTATTTAGAACTGTGTACTACTTTTCAGCTAAGACATTTATGTACAGCTGCTAGTAAACTGTCCAGTATTTGGGACTGTGACTACATGTGACTTAGAAAGAAGAGGTTGCTGAGTTCATAACCAAACTGGCTGCCCCACCTTATCACCACACTGCGTAAAATTTAGTTATATTGACACATTTGCCCAGGCTAATAAAGTCTGTCTAATATTGACAGGCTAATAAAGTCTGTCTATAACCATATGGTACAAGGTATACCAATTTTCTGAAAACCAAAATTAAAATAAAGATGGCTAAGGCAATAGCTTTTCAAAATGAAAGAGGAAATATCCCACTCATGATGAATTAGTTTTTCTTTCTAAAAACACCAACCAGTAATTTATTTCTTAAGGACTGCTCATAACCTACTGAGGGTCCCATGTTAACAACTAACAGCTTCACAAGACACAAAACTATCACCTAGTAGAAGATCCCTTTCCTGCTGCAGTACTATAGCTCTGAAGAGATAATATACCTGTCCTGTGGGCAAACAAGCACAGTACTGACTTGCCTTGCTTTTAGCCTTTTGCGTAAAGCTTTGGCATGTTCTTAACACCAAGATATAACAGATGCCAGAGGATTCATCCACCACAAGAAATGTAACTCCCATGTGCCACACTCGACTCCAGCAGCTGAAAGGAGTCTGCCTTCATTGCAAATAAGGCTGTGATAGCCAGATTTTAAGAACAATCTCTTCAAGCACACACAGAGGATTTCTGCTGGGACTCCAAATCATCCTCTTTCCACATTTCCCTAACCTACAAAAAAACCCAGGAGAACCTCCACAAGGGATCCTCCCTGAGATCCTGTCACTTGAAGACTGCCTGCTAACTCCTGGGGATCCATGGCCAGACAGGCAGTGCTGGCTCCCACACCCCATTATTGCAACACTCAAACTATGTTAGAAACTTTTTAGTCTTGCAATGCACCTACAAGACAGGAGGTGCTTACAGACACATTCGAATGCCGAAAACCAGACCCAAAACTGCGCACAACTACCTGCACAGTCTTTAAGCAGAACAGAGACGTGAGCCCTGAGCCTATATTCCAAACCCGTCTCCTCTTTTCAGTTTGCACGTCCTTTTTGCCATCTCCCTATCCTCACTTCCAGACACAAACTGTTGAAGGAACTCTCCAAGGAGACATTATTTTCCTTGGAATTTTTCAGAAGGTTGACAAGGTATCCAAGACCCATCCTTCACTTTCATCTTCTCTCCTCTGCTGACTGTAGGCACAAAAAATATCCCAAGCAGTGCTCTGGAAGAAGAAAGAACAGTGCCAGGGAAAGGGATAACCCTTCTGCCCACTTTGAGTACAAAATCTTTCAACATTTCTCCAGAAAGACATAATTTCTGGCACACTGAACATGCCCACAAGTAGTGGTAGTCAATAGATGAAAATCAAGTCTTGGCAGTTGCTAACAAAAGCAGCCCTGCTCACTAATTTCTCAGTAATTAAATACAAACTTAAACACCCTATTTTAAAAATGCAATTTACACAAGTAGTCCTAACATGGTTACACATGCATCACCATGATTTGACAAAAAACACTCTCTGGTTCTTAAGTTTAAAACAGACATTCATTCTATCACAGAATAAGCAGTGGTTTCCTATATATACCCCTCCTCTCTCAGGATAGATGAGGATGTACATAAAGAACAAAAGTTACTCAGACTGATTAAAATTCTCCACCCCTTCCATATGGTTATCCTCACCTTTCATTCATTCCTCCTAAGCAGCATGCCTTTTAGTATTATCCCCAGTAGTACTGAGAAGCACAGCACTCAGACTTGCACACTGATAATTAGTAATACTAATTAAAGATTAGTAAGAAGACCCATACTTCATTTAGAAGACCCACCCTTTACCTACCTGTTTCATTTACATCTATCATTTTAAAAGCAAAAATATTGGAAGATTAGACACCAGTCCATGGGCTCAGTGCTCTTTCTCTGTCCTCGTCTGCAATAGTCATGCATACCAAAGGCAGAAAACAGAACTGGGAATGTGGATTCAGGCACCAGAATAAGGAAGCAATTTTGGCTTGTCCCTGTTCCACAAAACACGCTTTCAGTTTGCAATGGACTGTAGCTGCACTATTAATGGCAAATAATATCTCCACTATTTCATTACATCTTAACAGAAACAACATTTCTATAGAAAACTCCAACTGAAGGAATTCAAGAAATAATGCATTTTAGATTAACCCTCCTATACTAACAACTAGAGGATGCCAAATTGTATCCTGTGAAAGAAACTATGCTTTTTCCCTACCTCCAATAGGGATCAGGAGAAGTTATGTATCTGATATTCAAACAAAATGCAGTGAATTGAAAATTAAAACACACTGTAAACCAGGAGCAGCAGGATAGCTCTGCAACAGCAAATTCTCCATCTAAGCTTTAGTAGCAGTTCTGATCATCATAATCATGGGGTGAGTGAATCCCAAACAAAGTCCCTTCTGTGTAAAATACACAGATAGATTTAGTGTATACATCTGCTATACAGAGAAATACATCCGCAAATAAAAGGATACACTGCAAATTTACACAGGGACAGAGAACACATACATGTAACAACAAATTATATTTATACATGAATTTACAAGCAGAATACAACTTTTGCCTTTGTACAAAAACACATCCCATTTTCCTCAGCAGGATAATGCTATCTGGCAAAGTTCCTGCTTGACCTGCCATCAAGTAACTAACAAAATTTGAAATACTAGACACACCTGTGCTTTTCTTCAGAAGAAGCCACAATTCAGCAATATCTTTGTAGAGCAAGGAGATCAGGCTTAAGGTCATGTTGCCTCTAATCGATTTAGTGCAAAACAGTTCCGCGGACAGTGACCTATTTATCTGTGAGCTCGTCTTCAGTGCAAAACGAGAGCACAAAACTCCATCTTTCACTCAAAGCCAAGCCACTGGGGGCACAATGCCTTTCTTCCAATTACATGCAGAGCAAGTGTGCCTGTCAGCAGGCTCAGAGGTCCTCCAAAGGGCTTGCTGGCCGCTGGTTACCACTTCTTGTCTTCCTGCATAAAGTGCTGGTATGCATTAGATGCAAGCTGTTTGCTTTAAATATGAACACATGCCCTGTTCAAACATTATCAGAGTAAGAATGCATTAAAAAATTAATCCTAAGTGTGCCTTGGCAAAACCCCTCCCTTTAAAAGCTCTAGTTTTAACAAAAACGGTCCAGTGAATCTATCATTATCATATTTTTCTACCACTCACCCCTGCTCCACAGAGGAAAATTAACTGCCCAAAGGGCAGATGTCCAATGAACCTTTGACTAGAAAGCTCCCCAGAAATACATTCAGCTTCTCCTGTTTGTGAGGGAATTCTCATCCACATGTCTTTGGTGGTACCAAAGGGGGCTATTTTCCTTGGTGGAAAACCCATCAAGCACCTGTTCCCTATAAGAAAAGCCAACCTGAAGCAGCAGGAGCTGCCAAAAAGACATGTATTCTTCTAATGTGACTTTGCAAGTTGAAATATTTTGAAATCATATTCATAAGACAATGGGAAACAAGGCAACAAATTACAAAACCAGACGTGAACGTTAGGCTGTCTTGCTTTACCTGATCCTTTAAAGTAATTGTTCAGTGACAGACTACCTGTTAATTAATATACTTGAGATTAGTTATCAGCCATCCAGACTCACTAATACAAGCAGTGAACCCATGAGCATGAGTGATGGCAACAACCAAATGAAAACAAATGGATTCTTTTTCTTCACTTCACAGTGTTATAAGAGCCCTTACCCAACAGCAGAGGTCAAGGAAAGAGGACAGTGAGGATAAAAAGCTTGAATTGATGGTTACATCTGTTCACAAAATCCCATTTGCACATGGGAAAAAGCTCTGTTTCTGCTTCAGCACTCCCGGTCATCAACCAATCCCATAAAAACAAACCCAAACAAGCCCAGGTTACCCACAGACCACACCGGAGGTTATTTTCTGAAATACCCTGCATCTGTGTTCTTATCACTCATCTGTCAAGGGACAGGACCTGTCAATAATCCCACACCAGTCAGATGTATTATAATAAATCTACCATCTACATAAGCAGCTCTATTCAGTGCATGGCATTAAAATGTGACCAGGACAATATAAGCAAGGCAATTTATTTTCAATTCTGCTATTTCATTTTGGGGGCCATTGCATTCTGTACTGTATCAAAACACAAGGGTTTCCTAAGCAAAATCAGATGTTTTTAAGTAAGGTAGATTTAAAAGAAGTAACACTCCTTAGAAATGTTTTACTTAACTGTTCTTTATTTTATGTGTCATTAGCATATTGGATTTTGCAGATAATTCAAAATTGGTGAATGAGTCTTCACACCGCTCCCACAATTCATATAAATACTCACACATGTGAAAGCTGAGACAGAGCAAGTGACTTCTCTTAGATCAGGTAACAGCATCTGTTGCAATGTCAGAAACAGGATCTATGTCTCAGCTCTAAGCCTGTACTCCTGCCTTTCCAAGACTGTCACCTAACCAGCTGGGTGGAGGTGCAGGCTCCTAGATCAGTATCATGACCTGTAGTCCTCAGACAAAGATCATGATTCATACCATTTTATTCCTAGCTCTTGTGCTACAACACGGCTCCAGGAAGAACAGTCTTACAGCAGCTAGAAATACATATACCATATTCAAGTATACACACAGATATTAATTTCTTATTTGAGAGCACCAAGCTGGTATCAAGTAAGTCCTCTATAATATTCTTGGATATGCCTTCTGGTAGTGCCAGGGTTTTGCTGTGACGTGCAGCACAGCATGTGGAAAATATAACTCTTGATATCTGATTGATAATAAATGATGATAAAGCAGGCATGGGATCCCTTTCCAAACATGTAAAGAGAGGGAGGGGAAGTTTTATAGCCTTCCTTCAGAGATTAAAACCAAGTAAAAGAGGAGCTACACCCTTCTCAAGATAGGTATCACCCCAACCTAAACACATTCAGTAAGACACAGGAAGCTGGTATTTTGGCAAGCTAGCTACTTCCTTAAAAAAATCAAATCAGAAAAAAAACAATCAAAAACCCCCATGAATGAAGAAGAGGAAAAAGAATGACCTGCAATATATTGGCTGTGCTTTTCCTCATTGTCAAGGCAGAGAGGAAGTATAAACTCTTGTATTAATCAACACTGCTTCTTCCAGAGCCCATTCATGTTGTATGTAATGTGGACAATTACCCTATAACAAGCTTCTGCCTTTAGATTTCAGAGCATAGGAAACAGTTAAACAAGTCATTCAGGTGAAAACCAAGTACTAGCTTAAAAATAATTTAATTTCTTCGTCCAGTGCAACAGATACATGGAACAGTTATGCTCCAGGCTTCCACCTAGCTTGCTCCTTCCTCGTCTTCAGATCTCCAAAACCCGCAGTTACATATGTTTTAGAATTGTAGAGTGGCCTGTGTTGGAAGGGACCTTAAACAACATCTAGTTCCAATCACACTGCCATGGGCAGGGACACCTGTCAACTGGGTGGCTCAGAGCTCCATCCAACCTGGCCGTGAACACTTCCAGGGATGCATTTTTTCCTGGACCAATGAAGGCTGTGGCTAAGAGCACCAAAATAAAGGAATGTATGTTTCTACCCTGCTATCCTTTAATATTAACCGAGTAGAAACACCCTTGACCTCGCACTTTTAGGGACCAGAATGACCTTATGAATAACACATATGAAGAAACGGTACGTACAGAGAGCTCAGGCTGTGCCATAGAGTACACTCAGAATCTGCTCCCACTGTGATGAAAGGACACAAAGTGTCTCTGTGGAAACTGGTCTCGGATATCTGGCTAAAAGGTCTTTCAGGCAAAACTGGTTTTTTTCCCATTCTGCACAGAAAGCTGGACTGGAGATGCTATGGGCTCCTCTGAAACACTCTCCTAGGAAAAGAGGGTTCCAGCCAGTAACTGAATGCCATTTTATTTCAGCACTCTATTTTGGAGCGTGTGCATAGGGAAACATTTACTTCATGGTAATAATACTTGATTTCCTTGCTGTGCACTTCAGGGAACAGCAGCAAGAAAGAACAGAGGTGTTGAAGCACAAGCGCTTTCCCTGGCCTTCATGATCCAGGCTGAAATAAAATCAGAAAGGAAAACTCTGCTATGTGGGCACACACATTAGCAAGAAGACTTTAGAGCAAATTTAAGCTCTATTAAAACATGAAGGAGCGATAGCCCTCCTGAAAAAAAAATCTGTGTGGGCACAAGTGTATATCTTTATAAATGCAAAGAAATTAATTTCAGCTCCACTCACGCTCTGCACTCAGGTTAAGCTCTCCCTCCCACCTCGGCATGGGCTGTGAATGACAGGCTCCAGCCGGCAGAGCAGAAGAAAACACTGTGGGAGAAGCTGTTAAAAGATGCATGCAAAGTCAATTGAGGGTAAAAGACTGTGTCATCTCAGTTTTATGAAACTCAGAGAAGGAACCTATGACTGTGGCTTAAACATACAAGATACTGTACCTGCTTTAGAAAGGATGTGCAAGCGTGCAGCATCAGTGTGGCAACGCTCACAGTAAAGGCTATTAAAGTTCAACAGTAAGATATAATTACTAAACATATTTTTCCTTCAAGGGTGTGGTACCTAGCAAAAAAGCACACCAATAAAATGATGTGGCACTTCGTAGGATTCAGCATGACGAAAGCTATCCTTATATTATCATCTTTAGCATAATCTAAATGTATAAATGCATAGTCTCTCAAACCCCCCCTAGCAAAATACATGTAACTTACATCTGTAACTGCTGAATTTATTATTGCATAGAGTTTTGAAGACATCGAGCAATTTGATGCATAATTTGTTGGCATCTAGTTTAGCATACTAAACTATCTAAAAGCCCTATTCATTTTCTTCTAATCCTTCTTGATGTTTGGTGGTTTTGTTTTTGAGTTGTTTTGTTTTTTTTTTTCCCAAAGAATAAATATAAAAAAGGTTTCATTCCTTTTGAAGTCATCAAGCATTCAAAATTTCCAATTCTGTCTGGTTTACATCAAAAGATTTCAAGGATTAAAATTAATTTATACACACTTAATACATGCATACACACAAACATATGCGTTTGTATAAATCCATTATACTAATCAACTTGTTAAATATTCACACAGCAACAAAATTAACCCACTTTGAAACTCTTTGGCAGTTTTCAACTTGAATGCTAAGTCATCAAAAAAGTTTCCTCTATGATATCCAAACTTAAATTTAAGCAAGCACAAGCAATCAAAAATTGTGGGCAGCAAAATAAAACAGCAATAAAAACTGCCATCCATGAAGAAAGATACTCTTTTCACTGAAAACAAGCATGCTGGTAATACCAATTGTTGCTGGAGCACTTAAAAGGCAAGGATGCTGTTCAATTAAAAGGTTGAACCCTGCGATATCGTTCAAAAAGATAATGCCAGAAAGAAACATAAGGAAAGCTGCTGAGAAATTCCATATTGAAAGTACACTTTGCACTGTGAGACAAAAATAAACTTCAAAGTTTTGATGATTACACATCCCTTACATCAGGTATCCAAAAAGTAAAACAAAAAGCAAAAGAACATGTCAGTAATTTTTAGGGCAGTGTAACACCCTATAAAGGATGGTACTTCTGTAACCTCATGACTACACCTAGGGGCTTTCCCCAAAACCACGACAGAAGTCTGGCCACTGAATGCAGTTATCACACACCTGTTTCAGTTTCTAATTTAAAAGCTATATCTTTCTAGTGGTCTGAGAACTGACTTTTAATCAGTTTATATTTTTTTGTTTACATGTCCTTTCTAAACAAACTCCCCCATAAGTATTTAATCACAGGCCTGTCCTAGGCTGTGCTGCAGGATTTCCAAAGTTTCTTGTTTCACAGCCACATAAAAACTGGACTTGTCTTTAGGATGAATTTAATCACACAGGAGTTAGTAGTAAAACACTTTATTCTGCAATTTTTAGTAACAGTTCTGCCTGTCCACAGCTGCAATGCCAACAAAGAAATAGAAGTGACCTTTTGAACTTCACAAGCCACAGCGGTGTCTGCAGAGCGATGTTGCTACTCAGGCAGCATCAGGGTGAGGAAAAGAAGACTCCTAGCTTGGGACTGTAGGTATCTGCAGGGTGTTCAAAATTCAGAGGTGGGAGATTACAGTATGATAAGAATTGAAAACTGTAATTAAAGATGGAAACCAAATCACTGCTGAAGTTAGACAGAAGACAGGACTAAAATTCAGAAAAATCAAGAGGATGACATCTATTTTTATATCAGCAATGGGATTAAAGGAGCAAGTGAAGGAGGAAAAAAAATAAAAAAGCATGTGGAGTTTAGTGGCAGCAGAAAGGAGAATCCAACAGTGAGTAATAAGAACAGAAACACATGAAAAAAGCAGCACAGGAATTCAACTCTGGAAAGGAAAAACAGGCTTACTATGTATTCTGAAACTACATTAAAAAGAACATTATTTCAGAAAGTAAGGAAAACCAAAAAGAACCATTACAACAAATTAAGGGTTGTGCCACACTCACAACTATATTCATAGTCAAAATATAAAATAAAACTCTGTCAGCAATAGGAAACCCTTTTTATGACTCTTAAAGTACACAATCATTTTTTTCCAGATGAATAAAGTAATCGGGAAACAGAAAAACTTTCCGGTCAAAAGTTGTGGGAGAACCGGTTCCAACAAAAATATCAGATGCTCCTGTAACACTGATGAGCACAGATAAAACCTGCAAAGCTTTATTACAAAGGAAGGAAAGGAAAATAAAATTTGCAGAAATCCTCATTCCCAAAAATCCCTAAAGAGCAAAGAGGACAGAGAAATGAGAAGAGAAACCTGGTTTTGATCTGGGACAAAATTAAGAGATAAAAAAACATTAATTCCATCACATCTCTAAAATAATCACTTGAGGTAGGTTTGGACAAGTTAGTTAAAATATTTCAGTACTGAAGGATTATTCATATTTCCAAATGAGTTTAAAAAGGCTGGTTATGAGATCATGTCAGTTACCTGCCATTTTAGATTGGTGAGTCTAGGCAAAATCCATCAGAATTGCTCATCAGTCTTAAGTCCTTACACTGCATAAATCTGGCCCACATTACTGTGAGATTACACTTGAAAATGGTAAAACCCACATAACTGATAGGATAAAAATGCCACTGTCTTCTTATTTATCAAGGCAGTTTTGATTTTGACTCATGATTTGGAATTTTTGTGGCCAAGGTGTGCATGCTGCAGCAAGCTGTGCAACCCACCCAGTCCCCACACATGGGAAAAGTGAGGAAAAATGCAAGCAAACACATGGAGCAACCCTCAAAGGTCACCATTCCCCCCACTAAAGGGTTTCCAAAATAGCATCTCCTTTTCTCAGTTTGCCAAGTCTTTCACCCTCCTGGGCTTCAACATACTCCACAATTTCCTCAAGAAAAGAAGAGACTTAACACCAGCAAAGAGCAACCAAAGCTCATTTTCCACTGATCAAAAAGAAAAAGAGCAGAAAACGGACTGGCTTATTCTGGAGAGCCAACCAGGAGAACTGCTTCAGGTTCTCGACAGAAATTCACTTCCTTTTACGATAAAAAGTCTCGCTGCAATGAGAGAACAAAAGACCTTTCCCCTTGTGCTTAGCAGCACGATATTCTTGCTTAAATTAAACCAGGAGAAGAGACAAAGCTCACAGGGTTGCTCTCTGTGGAAAGACATTGACATACAATCTCACCTGACCTTTTTACTTTGCAGATGCAGGATGTTTAAGAAAATACTATTGTATCATTTTAAAAGGCATGGATCCCTTTAACAAACCACTTCTTTAAAATAAATGAAAATTTAAAAAAATATCTAACTCTGCACAGAGCAGTTTAACATCCATAAACAATTGCAGCATAGCAGCCGTAACTGTGTCCTGTTTCCAGTTTCTGGGAAGCAAACAGGAAGCCTATACCCTTACCTGATTGAAAAAGCAGCCAGTCCCTGAGATTTTAATCAACCTAAAGCAACATTTTCCTCCTTTCCCAGTTTCCTGGGATGCTTCCTGGCCCACTCAGGAAAGCAGTCTGGAGATCAAGCTTTTGAACAGCAGCATGACCTTCATTTTCCAGATTAAAGACTGCCACTTGCCCTATTACTGTATTTACTTTTGGCCTAGGTGTGACAGTTCATGCAGGGTTGTGAATTGAAACAACAAAGCTCCGCCTCTGCCAAGGGCAGTTTATCAGCATTAGCCTCTAATTCCAGGAGGCTGGATTTTTCAGCATGCCTCAAAAACCTTCACATTATTTTGAGATGAACAATAACGAAAACAGATGCACCAGCCATGTAAGAGATGTAACATTCCAAACCTTTAGGAAAGAACTATAAAGATTTGGCAACCCATCACATCAACCTATAAACCTCCACTGATTAGAATTTTGTAATTGACAGAAAGCAAACCTTGAGGAGTCCCCCCGGTTTTGCAGTTCTGGGAAAACACCTCGACCCCAGAAAGCTTTTGAAGCAGTTTTGTATTTCTTCTCCTTTCCATAAGGAGAAAGAAGATGTAAAGAACGATGAAATGAAGGCCAAAGAGCAAATTCCACTTGTTCAGACACAAGGAGCAGCTGAACTAATGCCCATGAATCTCACAGGAGTAAGAGGCAATGCAGACACAACCCCCAGCCATTCTTTCTGCTCTTCCTCTTGTTGCCTCTGCAAAAAATGCATTTAGCTTTCAGCAGCTCCAGCCTTACTAAGCACGTACCTGATTAGTTCAACATACTTTTAACTCAGATCCCTCACCCTTGCATTTTCACTAAGTGAAAAAGCACAAGCGAAGTGGGCCAGAGGTGAGGGCAGTCTTTGTAGATCCTTGCGCTGTGCTGGCAGTAAATAAAGCCTCTTCAGTTCAGATCTCATCCTGCAGCCCATCTTTCGGGTACTTAACAGTGTCCTTTCAACAGGACAGATTTTATGTCCTTTGCCAAAAGCCTCCATCTACCTGTACTCAAACAGAGGACATCCCATAACTGCTGTTGTTTTGATCCCCACATTACAGCAGTTGAGCCAATGCTGAACACACACAGACACCTTTCCAGGACACTAAATGCACAAGAACAAAGGTAACAAATATAGACACCCAGTCCATTCAAAGGATCTGCAAACAACCAAGATGCTCCTCAGACAAAGAGAACAACAGTAAAGTAACACTAAAAGTATCCCCACTTCTCAGCGAAGATTGATTTGATGAACTACACTTTGGATAGAAATTTCAGGGCAAGAAATTGGAATTTTGTTTAAGAAATATCTTGGACACTCTTCTTCAGAGCACTTTGAGGAAGTAAGGTGTAAGGGACCCCAAAATATTCCACTTTTTCCCCATCATGAGATTCTGAAAACATTTTCCATCTCAAGGTGTTTTCTTCATTAGAATTTCTTTTCCTGCACTATGAAAAAATTTGATGCAGCTTATATGCACAACACATACTCAAGTCCCTGTCATTAGTTGCATATAATTCCTTAGAGCAGAAAAAAATAAATGCACACCTTTTTAACAATTCTAGTTTATAACTAGTGAAGGAAAAAGCAGCTCAGCTACAAATAAGTGACAGTGTGTAAGTACGTTAGTCTCCACAAACCAACAACAAAAAGCCACAACTTCATTGAGCTTATTTCAGGTTTTTTTTTTCTTCAGGCAAGAAGGAAAAAGCTCTCATCGTACCTGAGTGGAAGGAAAAGACTCGCAGCTCTATGATCAGCTTGCCCCAGAAAGGCAGCATCCACCCATCTGGTACCTCCTGGCAGCTGACTGATATTTAGCTTCAGCCAGCCCAGCTGGGGTGAATTCACAGGCATTCAAAGATTCACAGGTGCAGCCACCAGCAGTTGGCTGATAAAGAGCTTGTGCAAATACTACTTTGCAAGGAGGTCTTCAGATCAAGTGCTGGGTTATAAACCAGTAACTGAAGTTTCTCCTGAAGCTTAAACACGGAGAAATAGACTCAGACCTAATGCAAGCCTGTTCCTCTTGTTCCTGTCTGTGGCAGCAGCTCCACTAACACTACTGCCTCCCATGCAAAAACAGAGATTAGGAGGTAATCAGTATATTGCTGGTGCGCCCCCCAGTTCAGCAAACTGTAACCCAAAACCTACTTTGTTCTTATGTTATTGTTTCATACTATATTGCCTCCCCTCACTCACTTAACTGTTGGCATTCTGCTCTCTTGGAAGCTCTGATGCTGTGTGCAGGTAACAACAGCAACCTCTGTTTTTTCCTTTCTGAAATAAACATGGTCACACAGAGGAAATTGTTTTTAAAAAAATTTCAACTATTCAAGAGCGAACAAGCCCATTGTCTGGAGAACAGACTTCAGGGCAACACTGTGCTGCAGAACATCCATAAAAATCCTGTGGACACCAAGGGTTCGAGGTTGGTGTGTGCTGGGACAGGGAGAGAGGAGAGGACAGAGCATTCTCATTGTTTAAATGTAAACAATAATAATAATAATAGGGTTTTGTAACCAAGAGAAGGAAGCAGTCTAATGTGGAAAACAGTTGTTATTACTCTCTTTATGACTCCTTGTTCCAAAAAAAATATGCTGGGTTACTTTGTAACACTGAAGGGGGTAAACTGAGGTGACCTGAAATGGGCAAAGGGCCGAAAACCCATCTGATATGACAGGCCTGGAAATACCTTTTCTCTTTTGTTATACTGGAAGCATGCCAGAATGGAAAATACTGGGTGGAGGATCTATAGGTCTTATAAGATCTTTAACCTCAAACTCCCAGACAAATTCCAGTTGTTTAGGCACTAAACTAAATTCACTTCCAAACAGTGGCTTAGACACCTTCAGGGAGAAAGCTGCTACCAGGGTCCAAGGACATGATCCTCAAAACAACCTCTTAACACCTCAGAACCTGAAGGTTCATTACAAATTTTCCCAACACAACAAGTTCTCTGCATACAGTCTGATCTGTATTTAGAAGATTGAATATGGAACGAAATTCCAAGAGCTGGGCCAAAATGCCAAGTCCTTCCTTTGGCGAAGACATAAGCTTTGTTGGGAGCCACTATGACAGTTCTTATGTTTTTAATCTTTAATAGTAAAGCTCAGTGCCATCAAACCCCCCTCTAATGCTCTCAGTGAAAATGGCATCAGAGGCTGTTTTTGTACAGAACTGCGGGTTACTTGTGCTTGGATCGGGCTGAACAGACTAGAACACCTCATGGGACCTCGCTTAAGGATGCTACTGCAGTTTAGGGTGGCATCTCTGGCATTCCTAGAGGGATATTTTTGGGCACTGTGAAGATTGTACTCACCAAGTGGTGATACCTAGGGACCTAAAAGACCAAGCCAGGACTCTGAGGGTCCCACTTTTTGGCTGATGTACCAACTTCCATCTACATAGTTCTGTATCTTGGAGCCTTGGTGGTTCACACAACACTTAAGTAGCACTGTACAGCTGAGCCAATGCAGCTCCTCTCTCAAACTGCAAACAATGTTATTATTTTTGTTTGACAACATAAAAGTTCCAGTTACATTCAGGAAAAAAGCAATCTCCCACCAAGGTATCTTAAATACACATGTTGTCTTCCTGTTTGAGTTAAAAGGTGACTAAGTCTCTGTTTTATTTCTCCAGTATCTTTTCTGCCATAGGACATCCTGTTCATCAGTGTATATATAAGCCATGTATATACTTCATCCAGTCAAAGGGGGTATCTTTTCATGACATATTAAGTTAGCACTCTTTATCATTATTCAGCACGTGCATCTGGAGGCTGTCATATCTTATTTCATTCAAGTAAAAAATCATTTCTGTAAGCAAAGCAGAGCATAAAATGTTTTCATTTTACTGACATAAAAAAATTTTGCCTCTCAACTATGAAATAACTTCCAATTAAGCAGGAAAACACTCAAAACTCCACAGAATCTCGACTTTTTTTTTCCAAGGAATTGATCCCTAAAATAACTCTAAAGGGACATCTGCAAAAATTATTATTATTATTACCTTGCAGACAAAGAACATAATTTTCAATAGCTGGAAGTCAGAAAAAAATCAGAAAAAAAACCAAGGTCAAACATTATCAACCAAAAGAGGAAAAGTTTGTACTGAAGAAGATTGTAGACACCACCTGTACTTGCACCTGAAGTCCTTAAACAGTCTTTGATAGCCAGTGTGGTAGATGCCACAGAGACAGACAGCAAAACATTACCTGTGCCCCACATACACAGTCAAGTTAAAATGTCTGAAGACACTACTGGAGTCCCAGAGATTTAGATGGTAGAAACTAGAGAGTATGGAAGGAGAGCTGTGTGTCTTGGGGCTCTCTTAAAGGGCAGGTTTTGAGTTTCGGTTTCAAAAATCCAGCTATTAGAAGCACTATTAGAAAGGGAAAGTATCGCTAATGTAAGAGGATGGAGGGAGTATCTTGAATTCTCTGTTTCACTGACCTACTGATCCTTACCCACTTTCTGATATATACCTTTGGAATCCACCAAAGAGGATAAGAATCAGGCAGATGTTTGGCTAAAACAGAGAAAATGCTTATTGTTAAATCATGAAGGCTTAGGAATTAAAGAGTAATTCTGCTCTGCAGACTCACTAAGTGAAACAAGTTGCTTATGTTTCATGAAAGCTTATCTTTCACCTAGAAGAAAAGGAATGAAATATATGTTGCACCTTTCCTTCAAATAAAAGCCTGAAGAGTAAGTAGCTCCTTCCCCAAAAAGTCAAACGGCACAGATAAAAAGAGTTCTTCAACTAGTCCTCTGCCACAGAATCATATAAACTACGTCACATACTGGAGAGACTTCTAAAGTGATTTCTCAGATAAATAAATTACAAGACGGAATCATGCAGAGAATTACTCACCACTGATACAACTAACCAACTATATTAGGACTGTCTATCTGAAACTCCTAATGATTTTCCAAATATAGCACTGTCCAGATTAAGATTACTTTAGGTAATTTACAAATCACAAGACTTACTACAATCCATGACAGTAGGATAAAGTGTCACCAGAATTTTCCTAGACACAATTTTTACAAGTGTACTCTTGACCCAAATCTGAAATTACGGAATCACTCTCTCCCAACTACAGCACCTACTGCTACGTGTTTGTTAGGTGGACAAACTCTTTACTAAAAGGCAACTGCAAGCCATCCCCACTGAACCCTTCAAGGTCTTCTGCTAGCTCAGTTCCTGGACTCACTTTTTCTCTGACCTCTATTTACAAAAGTTCCAGAACTGACTAGAAACTTTGAAATTACAAATAAATTGGGTGAGGAGACTGAGACTCACTGCATACTGACAGCAGTGCAGGTGGAAATGTCTCATATTTTTTCACCTAGGGAGAAGAAGGGAGAAGAAGCAGCCCCTACATAAGATTCCCAGGTCCTTCAGTTAGTTCTTTGGGCTCACTCCAAAAGGGAAAAATAAACTTATTCAACAGCCTGGTCCCTCACCCTGAATTGTGTGCAAGTTGACAAACTCACAGTCAGTGACACCAAAGACTGCTGACAGATACTGATGAAGAGTAAGTAAATGTGAAAACTAGGACTGTCAGAAGCCCTTAGCCATTATTTTCACAAAAAAAACCCAACCAACAAGACTGAGGAAGGTTTCATGCCATACTTGAGTCAAAGTGCAAGAAACAGAAACTATGTGTGAGGTTGGATTAACTGCTAAAACAAAATTTCTTTTGGGGTGTTTTTTAAATCACTGAGCAAGAAATTAAACACATGAAAGTTGCACTGATCTTTGCTTCCTGCTTTGGAAGAAGACATAGTGGCTCTGGAGTAAGATAAAATAAATAAGTAAATACAAGAGCTAGCTTCAGTCAGGAAGTGCTGGAAATCTTACAATAAACTTTCATCCTTTCTACTTAGCATGCCTCACCACGAGGCCATGCGTGTTCAACCTTTTCAGGTTAGCTTAACCTTTGAGGTTAATTTGGAGATCATGTGGGATTTTGTTAAACACAGTAAGCACACACAGCAAGAGGAAGTAGTGCAAACCGTCTTACTGAGCATGACTTCAGCTAAAGAGATTGCAACAGCATATGAGATTGGTAACTTCATGAAAGAACAATGAAGAAGATAAAGGGAGTAAATAAAGTTACATCCTGGCTCCAGGACTGGCTCTACCCAGAGAGTAAATATCTACTTGTTGACAATTCTTCATGAGGAAAAGCAAAAGTATGTTATAAGAACAATAAGTAATTTTTCTCTAAATTATTGAAGCAAAGTATCTCAGATTACTGATCAGGGAAACTCTAAGTTCTTTTTTTCACTGTTGCATTATTTTTTCATACATTCTTTAGTGGCCATGAAAGCAGCAATAATATAAATTCCTACTAGCTCACTGCCTGTTATGACATTAATGTTGCATATGCTAGTGTCTTTAATTAAATGGGCTTTTCAAATAGCACTAATGGTCAGGAAGACATTTTTTCCCCAATTCTGTGCCCCTAACTCTGTGCATGTGCCTCTCACTCATTAGAAAGACTCTTGTTTTCCTGGAAGAATCATCATGCAGGAAAATAAAAGTGGTTGCCTGTATATCAGTACACCAGAATCTACATACTCCTTTGTTATTATGCACACAGCTGAAAACATAACATTCTTTTCCCCAAACAGATTTCCCCAAAATTTTTAAAATAGTAACTTATACAACAGTGTAATTTAAAATGTTATAATTTTATTCAATTCACTTTTTTAACACAAGAAATAGGAAATATTAAGCAATTTCAGGCATCTTGAGTGGGACCACTCTCAAAAAATCTCCTGTTAGTATCATCCTTTTTACCTATTTCTGCTTTCCATCACAGCATGCATCTTAATGTGATTGTAAAACACACTCCTCAAATCATGGATTTCCTCCACTTTTACTTTTTAAAACAAAGAATAAAGCTTTTAAAATTAAAAAAGGCAGAAAAACGCAGTTAAAAAAAGGAGACCTAAGTCCCTCATATTTATATGACAAGTCAATGCAGACACGTAAGGGACAGAAGAAAAACATTTGCCAGTGTCACTGAATTGGTATCTCTGAATAGTAGCAACTTCTTTATCAGAAAACATATACTATTAAACCTATTAAATTGTATGACGGTGCTCTGAAAATTACTTCAAGGAAGCAACAGTTCACTTTTGATGGACATACTGCTTGGGAACTTTTCTGTCTTTAGAAGAATGTTAGCTGTGACCTGTTTTGCTGATGTGCTTACTTTTCACGGAGTAATTTGTCTGAGCCCAATAAATAATTTAAGTACATCACAGATATTAAATGGTAACAACTTTGGGGAGTGCTATCTGAGAGGAAAGAAAGGTTTATGAAAACCTTATATGAAAATTTAGATCCTAAAATATCTAGTATTTTACTTCCTTTGAAAAAAGTGTTCTAAAATAAAATCCAAACACTACCATCCACCACTCAGACTCTCCCAATGATGTATATTCTGTGAACAGCACATATTTTCAAGAATCAATGAGCTAGCAAAATTTATATTAAGACTCTTGAAACGAATGCTTTTCTGGCATATATAAAACATGTTCAAAACGCTTCCAAGAGTACAGTCCCAGGCCACACACCTTACACACACCTGCCTTAACAGACTACACAGGTCTGTTTACATTTACAAGACCTAGGAGCTATTATAAAGTTAAGCCAACTTACCCTGCGCTACAAAGTCCAGCCATGAACACCATTCTGAGAAAAAGTAATAGCTCTTCATTTCTGCTACTGAAATTCCTCTCTGATTCATCATCAGGGAAGAAAAAGATCCACTTTTCCCTTTCCCTGCTCACAACAAACTACTCGAAGAGGGTAAGAGATTTTGCATTAACTGAACTTTGTTCCATAAATGCAACAGGTGGCACAAGATGACTTTACAAATATATTTTCCTCCACTAATGCCATTGTTCTTGTAATTATCTCTTTAATTACAGTGTTCTCCCCTTATGTCCCCACCCTGAATATTTACAGACTGCTGATATATCCAGTGTCTCATACACTATATCTAAGCATAAGCCCCAAGCATACTTTCACTCATGTTAGGATTTAGCAAGGCAAAGCAAATTGTTTTTCATGCAGATATTCACTGTACTATCTGGAACTAGTCATACTCTCACTCACAGATACAGTTTTATCACCTCTGCTATGGATTTACACCCAACTTTCTTCTTCATCTTTCTGATGGAAAAAGTACATGGGCATTTCAAATAGGACAGGTAATGAAAGTCTCAAGCATGGAAACCCAAAGTCTCAAATGAATGAATATTCAACACATTTATCCAGCTAGCAAACAAAGATGTGAATGCAGCAAACAGAAAACACAGCCTTACATGCTTTGGTCTCTCTGGCATGGGGAATAAAGTTGTTGTGGCAGACTTTAACACTGACCATAAATATCAGTGTTTGCACAGACTCCGTGCAGGCTTTGACTACATTGAAGACTTCAGCTACATTGAAGCCTTCAGGTACTTAAATACGTCTGCTCTATTTGTGTGTTCAGTCTGACATTTCCTGCACCCACACATTTTGCTAGCCTGCCTGTAAGCTAACTCCCTCTCCCCACACAAGAATGCCCAGTATCTAACAGAAATATTCACACAACTCCAGGAGAGGATGCACCACATCTCCATCCACTCAGCTGACACAGAAGACGCAAGAGTGCTCTTCCTCTAGACCCTTCTTTACTCTTCATGGGGGATTATTCAGGTTATGGATTAACCAAGCTTTGTCTGACTCTTTTGCTACGAAAATCTATTTGTATTAGACAACCAGCATTACAGTGCTGCCTCACTGTACCCTTATTTGGATTGGAAGAACCCTGTGCCACGGACAATCTCCTCATCCATCCATTCATTACATGCCTAGAGCTGCACACGAAAGCAAACTCCCCCAGCCATCTTCATCAGAAAACTAACCTGAATCCAGCATGAAAAGATGCAGGCTACAGGATGCCTCCAAAGATACTCCCCATCCATACTACGCGCAGCACAGACCGAAGACAGATGTCTCTGGCATCTCCACTTGCCAGACTTGTTTTACAGCCCCCAGTTCAAGCCGACCTACTGTTCCCCTTTGCTTACAGAAAGCAAGAAGAAGGAGAACCTCAAAGGATGGTCTGTGAGCACTGTGCCAGGAAGCCCATCACAAAGGGCCACAGCAAGTCAGCACCCTGGGGAATCTCCCCTGCTGATGGGACACTTGTCTCCCAGAGAAGACTACCCAGAGCTGCAGTTTTCCAGGGCTGAAATCCTCCACAAACACACAGCTGCTGCCCCACCTGCTTGCAGTCAGAGATGCAGACGCACACAGAAGATACACCATTCAGCAACAGACTCGGAAAACACGATGCTGTCTCACACAAGCCTGGCTGTACCAGCCTGGGCCCTGCCTGCCCAGACAGGACAGGCCACGTGCCACTTGGTCCCATATGTCTGCATTCCAAAGAGCAACGTCACCAGGGCCAGGGCTCAGCCAGGATGAGTGGATAAAGGCAACACAGCCTGCCCTGAGTAGAAGACACCTGCAGAGAACAGCATAGTTCTCTGGATTAGGCCAAGGAGGACAGATTCAACTGTGCACGAGCTGAAGTAAATAAAGTCTGTTTTGTTAAAATGAAAATAAAACAGAGATGGATTTGATGAAGTATAATGACTCTGGAAGCCAGCCCAGCTTTCCTTATTATGTTAAATAAGATAATGCAAAATCAATATATGAACGAGGATATTTATTGTTCAGTTAAAGAATTCTATATACTATATTAAAGACTTTTACATGACAGGAAAGGATGAAGTGGCAGTGTAGCAAACATACTCTCAGCAATTTCCAGAGATGCTAAGGAAGAGAGAACAAAGCTTTGTGAGACCTGGGACGACAGGACAGTGGCTCAGCTTTGTCACAAGGAGAAGAGAGGTGCATACATCATGGGATTCACAGAACCACAAGCACATTTAGTTGGGAAATACATCTTGCCAAAATTGTAATTTCACTCAGTGTAACTACAGGACAGAAATGTTCCCAGGCTGGAATGCCTCTTTCCTTCCACAATCTAAAACTTTGATCTACCTTCTGTGTAACATTTGGTCTGAACGTGCCACTGAAAGCTGAGGTTTGCTACCAGCAAGGTAGGAAAAGGCCATGAAACAGCTCTGACTAAAGCAATTGAATAATTTTTACTGGATAAATAAGGTTAACATCAAAAGCATAAACTTGCTTTCTTACTGTCACGATAAAATGAGCAACAGGAAGGAAAGGAAACAGAATTTTTGCATATTTGAAGACTTCAAACAGAAAAGGCTGCAACAGGATCAAAAGGAGTTTTGGAATAATAATAAAGATGGGTGGGAGACAGAACAGACAGCTTCCTACAGACACATACTATTTTCTGACTATACACACACCTCTACAGAGTGAAAGTAAGAGACAATTGCATGGCATTACAAGATTTAGATTAAGGAGCTTAGCTTAAAGGAAATTAGGCAAAAATTAGCAAAACTATGTTAGAATTCAATTGATTAAATTTGTGGAGTTTTCCTATGTAGTCAAGCTTTGCCTCTACTTGGAATTAGCTCCAGCCCATTAATGAATGGCCAGCATATGCCTGAAGCTCATAAAACCATAAATATTATAAAATACTTGGTGAAATTGATGGCTTGATGACTAACTTAGGACTTCACTGCAGTGTGAGTTCTGTCAAGTGATGGTTGAATCCTACATGAAAGTAAGACCCAAATTTGAGGAGACCTTGTTTTGCTTTGGTTTGCAAAACAGCATCCAGTGTGGTTAAAATATTACTAAATTTTTTATTGATTTTTCTTTGCTGTCACTAACAGCAGTTAACAAAAAACTTCTTCTATTTAGACCTGAACAGAACTAAATGTTAAATTCTAATAATTTACCAGTTAACACCCCCAAAAGTACCAAACCTTGGCCTCAGGTATGTCCAGAACTGGTAAGTCAGGCAAGGTGAAATCTTTGTTTCAGAAGTTATAAAAAAGTTTATAAAAAACCTTTTTCAATGTTAATTCCAAACCCAATATATGACAAAAGACTCAGTAAGCACAGTAAAAATGAAGGTTTGAGAAAAATGAATAACCAGAGAGGCATTTTTCTCTCCCTATTTTCTTTTTCCTATGAATGTCAACATTAAAGAAAGGAATATTGAAAGGCCTTAAAAATTAACTAAGGTAGCATAGCTTATATTGATTTCAATTTCCAAATTAATTTAAAAAGAAACTAAAAAGTCTTCTTTTTTTGACCACAATAGGTCATTATGCATAAAAAACCCAAGAAAATTTTAATTAATTATTGAAAATATCTAATTCAACTTATCTTAGCCAGTCAAGGTTAACTTATTTCAGAGAAAAAAAAAACAAACCACAAAATGTAGCTTTACTAAACACAAAGATTGTATAATTATCAATCACACGAAGACATTATTACACCACATACTGTTTGAAACAGATTTTAAGATGGAGTAAGTGGCAGCAAGTCCTAAATTTAGTACATTACACTTAAAGATCAGAGGCTTCTTGATTTTTTGAGTATAGCTAAAAATATTTTGGGGGGCATAATTAGTTATAATTTTTTAGGAGAACACTCAGTGACATTCTCCTGGAATATAAAAGGAGGGCTGGTGTAAAGCATTACAATCTTAGATACTGTCATACACCTGGAACTTCAAGGACAACTAAGATAAAGTTTTTCTCCAGGAAGTACTGATGACAGAGAGTAATCACTATCATGAGTAATACCTCATATTGATAAATATATATATATATATTAACTGTAACAGTTGCTGGATCCCTACATGAGTTTCCTTTCAGAAAAGAATACTTGTTCCTGCAAGAATCATCAGTTGAGAAAATCAGTAACACATATCCTAGGCTATTTCCTGCTCCTTTCAACTCACAGGCTGCTCAAATTTAAGTGCAACATTCTGTGTACACATATATCACACTATAGGATCACATAAACATTCACCTCACCAGAGCATATTTGATGTGGGTTATTTCTTGAGTGCCGTCTGCCATGGAGGATTTGCAAGAATCTTGGTAGGATCCTAAAATGACTTTCATGTCCTTCTCTTAAGAGACGGCGTTGAGACATTGGTGTATCTTCACCAAGCTATTCAGTAAAGGAAATAAAAAATCTGCTCTTCAGAATTACACTCTTCTAAAACACTGAAAGATACTTTGGTTTTTTAAATGTCAATGGAACATGAAACTTGTTTGTCAGATTCAAATGCTACCAACAATAACTAAAAAAGGCCACGGATTTAAAGACCTGGAAACAGGTGCAGTGCAATTATTTGTATTGTATGTGCTTTTCCTCAGGAACCAATACCTGGTTTTACTAGAAAGGAAAAAAAAATCACTTGCACTTAGCGGACAAAAAATGCCAAGATAGTTTCTGCACAAAGGTGTGAGACCTTCTGAGTTCCTAGCATGCTGCACCCAGCAGGCAGGACATCTTGCCACAGCTTTCAGTCTACTCAGCGTGATTAATATGAATAAAAAAGGTACAGCTTCTCATGTAAGCAAGTCAGATGAGCAAGTGAAAATTAAAAAAAGTATGAAACCTCCTCTTCTTAGAGTGATCCAAAATAACTATAGTCAAACTCACAGCCCTGTGCTGTTTTGGATGAAGAAAAACCCCCAAAAACCATCCAGTTTGTTAGTGCACTCCAGCAGCACATGGACATCCAATGCCTCTGCCCAGGTAGCTGGTACTGTAGCCTCTGTCTTCACATCCTTCTTAATGTGAGGGATGTTCAGCTGTTGCAAAGAAACGTGTGAGGTTTCTCCTGAAGAAGGGCAAATTGAAGGTCTTTCTTTAAACTTTACAGTCTTGCTCCTAAGTTCACAGCTTGGCAGTCCGAGGGTAGAAATCCCTGCGTTTCCTACACCTGTGTCTTAAGCACCCAGTATTCTTCAGGGGCAAATCCTATGCTCATGCCAGCAAATTAAAAGAAAATACCTTTGTGAATGCAGTGTTGTCAATTAGAAACTCCTCTTCAGTTTGCTTGCCTGAAGTTAGACTCCCATCATCTATACAACTCTTCTTCCTGCCCCATATTTGCAAAAAAGTGAGGACCGAGCCCCTCAAAGGCAGAGCCCGTTTCCAGAACGTGTGAGTAGAGAGGTCTCAAAAGAATCTTCCTGGGAGTTAAAAAACAGCTAATAGGAAGGAAGGGTGGGGAAATGAATCCCAAGCTTTCTTAAAACATATCAGGAAGCCCTACACTGTCTGTTCCCCCTGTCTGTTTCAATGCAGGAGAGAGGAAATTGATAATGCTGCTTTACTTGGCAGTCAAGATTTTCCTCCCAATTATGTTTAACTATGTCCTTTGCGGCCACAGATCTGCCACAACCCAAATATATACCACTACACACATCGCCCAGAAGCATTTTAAAATATGATGTACCATGACTCACTCTGCAAGCCAATTCAGAGAGATAACTTTTCGTGAAGTCACATTGAAATAAATATTTAATAACTTATTAGAAAATTCTAGTGTGCATATACTGTGTTAACAGAGGAGAATCATTACAGTTCGATCTGGAAGATATTCAGCTTCCAACATGAAATTATGGGGAAACATGACAACTAAGAAAAGTATCAAAATAATAATTAAGGACTGATGAGTTTCATACAAATATCACTTGTTTTCCAAATTCATTATACTGAGCAAATGGACTTCTGCATATTGCAGCTGTGCTACCTGTCCTGGGTCAAAGGCCAGCCAAGCTATTTAAATGCAAAAGGATTAAAAGGAAGGAAGGATGGGAACAGCCCAGTGGTGGAAAACCACCATGATACACACTGCCACCATACTATATAGTCAGGGTTCAAACAGAACAGGAACTGAGGTAAGGCACATCATCCGTATTAGACAAAACTCCACATTTGCTTGTGCTGTTTGTCACTGGGGGGCACAAAGCAGTGGTTCTGGTCAGATCCAGGGTAACAACAGCATCTGCAGAGACAACCTGTTTCTTGCTGACTTTTGCAGTGGAGGCACCAAAGGTAACCAGGGGACTCCTGTGGGTTTTCTCCTACCAGGGCTTTTCTCCTACCTGACAGGATAACTACTTTTTTGGGGCTTTGGGAGCACACCAGCCTCATGACCAAAGCGCCTGTTCTGACAATCAAGTGGGACACTGATGAAACCATACATCTTTATTCAGCAGTCACGCCTCGCTAGAAAACGAGATAGACAGAATGAGAGAAAATGGCTCCCAGTTACACCAAGGAGGTTTAGGTTGAATATTAGGAAAAATTTCTTCACAAAAATGATTGACAGGCTGCCCAGGGAAGTGGTGAGTCACCATTCTTGGTGGTATTTAAAAGACATATAGATGTGGCACTTAGGGACATGGCCTAGTGACGGACCTGGCAGTGTTCAGTTAACAGCTGGAGCTGAAGATCTTAAAGGTCTTTTCCAGCCTAAATGATGTTATGAAAAGTGACTCTTTTTCCACCTGGTGTTTTAGGCATGTGGTGACACTAATGGCATATGGTGAAAACCTCACCAATAATTCGTGCAGAGGATTATTACAATGAAGCAAAAGGATGTTCTCCTTGCTTTCTTCACATATCAAATACATGCAGAAGATTGATGACTCGAGCTGTGAAGTTGGTAAGTACACACAATCCTACTGAAATCTAGCCATTAGCTACATCCCTGTCCACAAACAAGCTTTTAATCTTCTTTCGAGCACTCAAATTTGTGCCTAGAAGCAAAGAAATTAATCACAACAATGGCTGTGGTAGTGCGCAATCAGAAGGAAACAGATGGTGTAATGCACTGTTTTCCAAACAGCAGCAGCTTCTATCTCCAGGAAAATAATCTGAATATTTTCCCTTGCTGTTGGCATTACTATAACAAAAGCTCCTATTAGAAGGATATCTTCTCTGCTCTGTACAGCATCAGCAAATTACGTCGCAGTTTAAAGACAGTAATATTCTTGAGTATTAGTTGGCAGATCCAACTAGACTGCACCTATCTCTTCTTTCACATCACATAAATGGTAACATTCAGAGGGTAACACCCTCCCAAGTATCTTTAAATGACTGCAGAGAGCCTGATGGAATCAACAAAATCATGACAATGAAATAGGGCTTATTTTTCTCATGCTTCATTTCCAGGTCTGTTTCTGACCACAGGCAGAGTGTTTCACAGTGACAACAGAAGCAGCCACACTGACTTACATCTGATTACATCTGATTCCTCCTTTCATTCCCAGGGGCTCTCACAATATTTTATTACAATAGCTTCACGTTTTCTTGAGAATCATGAAATTAAGATGCCATCACTTTCTTCACCGCTGAGTGTTCTCATTGTTCCTTTTGATCTTTTTGTTTGTACAGAGGCCTTATCTTTACGGGACATCTCAAATGCCCTACTGTGATTTTTCCTCCAAATCCTAACAATTATTTACAGGCCCTTCCTTACATCCTCACATTCAATGTGACACTGAAACGTTCACATCATAGGACTATGTATCCCTCTTAACTGTGTGGGAGGCTCTATTAGAAGAATAATCACTGCTCTAGTGTTTCTTCTGTATTTATTCCATTCCTCAACACAAGTTATTCTTCATATCTACTGATATGCCACTGCCACTGGTGTTGCTATTTCTCCTATTGTAGACCATGTTTTTCAGGCAAAACGAGTACATCTCACAGATATGGAAACATGGCACCTCTTATGCACTTCAAGACCTCACCATGCACACAGGGCACAGGAGTCCACCTGTGCGATCTGTATTTTCCACTCATCTGCTCTTTTTTCCTGGAATCCCAGCAGGAAGGAGCTTCTGCAGAGAAATTTCAGTATCAGAAGTGCCATCACATCCCCACTAAAATCCCAGAGGGCTGCAGGAGAGATCTTGCATGGAGAATATAAAAGACTGTGAAAATTATACGGGGGATTGCATCTAACATACACATATGCTGAGCTCAGAGATGACTGTTTCTTGGAACAGTTTCTAAAAACAAGTATAAGGGCACATGCAAGCTAAATCTTGCCATGTGTATCTTTCAGCACCAGAACACTCACAGCAACAGTGGAAATTAAATGAGGGGGAAGGAAAGCAAAATGTTGTTTAGATTTTTCTCTTTAAAGCATGCTTCATCAATTATCTCTGCACACATATTTGTTTTGTTGAGAGCACTCATACAAACAGAAAGCTAAATTGGGCTCATGATACATTTTCGGACAAAATGTTTTTCACACATTAAAATATAACATACAAGTTACTTCTAATCTGAAATGTAAGCTGTTTTATGGAGTTGAATGCCCATACACTGTTACAAGGCAGCACTGATTGTTATGCTTAGACCTGAGCTTTCTTATAACCCTACATAAATGTTGAATTATGGAAAGTTGCTTGCATTGATTTTTAAAATTAAAAACAAGTTTTCAAAAATTAATCCGTGCCAGAGGCTAGTCACCAAGATAAAACAATAAAGAGTCAACTAGAGGCCGATTTTAATGTAGCTGAGATATTAAGGACATAGAAATGCTGAGAGCAAATCTGTCTGAAAATGAAAGAAATAAATCATTATTCCATGAATATTCTAGTATTCTTCAAATACAAGAAAAGACTGAATCTTCCTTTTTTGATGTGGATGAGATTTATATAAAGTTCTGGTACAATCTTTTGCCTTTATTATTTATGGATAGGTGTGCTTATATTTCAGGTTGCTCTAGCAGAACATTCTCTCCAGCAGAGTTTAAAAAGGGGTCTCATAATGTAATCTAGAGAATCTGTGACCTAGAATTGTATTTAATAAAATACCATGACATATTAGGAGAAGCTGGAGTGGAAAGAAATCTGAGAAATAGATATGAATGGAGATCTATCTTGGCGCATCTAAAAGTAATTACAAACAAACTCAGTGTCTCATATAAAAAAGATTTTATATTTTGATATTGATTTATTAAAGGCTAGGAGTTAAAAGAATTATTTGGTTTCACACAAAATCTACACAGAAACCCTGAATTAAGTTACAAGAGCGAATTAGGTTAGTTGTCCATGCTTAATCCTAACTGGATGTATCTGCTCAGAGGCAAACCATGATTCTAATAAGCATCAGATGAATATAAGTAGATCAGGACTGAGATAAATGGACAGCTTGCGTTCTATTTATACTTGCACATTATGCTGCTGAACCACTGCTGCAAGTCTTTCTCTAAAGCAATCTCTCTCAAAAAAAAAATAACTAAAATGGATCCTAAAATCAATACTATCATACTATAAATGTATAGTGACAAATGAAAAAAAATTGCAATATATAAAATTAGGCTTTCAATATTGTGGAAGTGTTAGCATTTAATTGTCAAGATAAGAACAAGCTTTTAAAGCCTAACATCTGTCCCTCTAATATAAGTAATCTTATATTGCGTGCCTGAATTTCCTGAGGGTTAGCAACAAATGTCACCCATCTCCAAAAGAACAAGTTCCTCCACCATTAGCAACAGAAAATGCTCAGAAAATCACAGTGGATCAGAGAAGTAACTAGAGGAGAACGTCTCTTTATGAGCAGACAAGTGAAGTGAGGTTTAACACCTAACAAGACAGCACTTCTACTTTGTCTTTTAACATAAATCCTTTCACTTTTGAAGGCAACTAGCAATTAATTTCAAAGCTTCAGAGATGTTCTAGGAAAGTATAAGGAAACTGCATGTGTGCTGGAGAAGACAAGGAAGTTAGAACATAGAGAAAGCCTGATTAGTATCTGGTGCCAATCCAAAGCAGCAGGTAAAGGCCACTGTGATATTGGAGCTAATTAAGCAACTTAAATGGCTTGAAATGGTTTTTCGAATACAGTTTTATTGACAATGCCCTGTAAAGATTACTAAAGTCTCAGGCATATTGGCCATTCCCTGCACAGACACCCTGGGTCCTTCCCACCATGTACCAGATAATAATCAAACTAAGGGACTCAGGATAAATAGTTGCCTTTATAAATTAAGTAATGCTAATGGAAGCTCTGTTCAAAACTCACTTGTATGTGACATATATATGTATATATACATACCTATATAAACACATGTGAACATATAGAAATGAATAATACATCCAGTCAACACCACTGACTGACCTTCCAGCAAACAGCCCTGTGCAGAATCAGCCGGGGAAGAGAAAGCCAAAATTTTATGTTGGAAGAACTTTTGCTGGCATTTAGGTATACTTTGATTATGCTCAAAAGAGATTTCTAGTTCAAAAGTTGTATCTTTTAACAACTACAGCAGGTACATGGTGCTTCCTCATCAGGTTGATTTCCGGTAGCGGCAGAGAAGGAAAAGGGGGTTACCTGCATTTCACTCTGGCCAGATACTGTTGCTCTCCCCAGCTGGGTCTGCCACATTTGAGATTAGTGAACAGCTTACTAATGAACCTTCACTTCCTCGGTTTCTCTACAGGAGACAGAGCACCCTGCTGCTGCACCGTTTAGGAACACCTTCCTCAGCTGCTCAGGGGGCTGATTTTGCTGCAGTCCAGGACACTGCAAACCCCGTGATTAGATGGGTGATTTTCTGAAGGTCTTTTTCTAAAGATGATATCTTTGACAATTATGAAATGCAGAATATGCTGCTGGTTCTATGCATCCAGACAGCTCCCAGCCCTGGCTACAACTTCTAGTGTTCTCAATTATCTAATGTGTACAGTGAGAAATGACTGCTGCACACCTACATAAACAGAGAACGTTGTCTTGCTGTGCTGCCACAGGCCAGGAGCACCCTTTGAGCCTTCAGTCTCTGCCACCCTAACTTCCTTCCTCTGAAAAACCTTCTCTGTTGCCATGTGCTTTGGACCTAAAGGATCCAGTGCTCAGCTCTCACGTCTTCTCTATCAGACTTCAATTCTTTTCCACATTTCACAATCCTCCCTCTTTAGTCTCTTCATGAATGGGCTATTAATAAAACGAGAGAGTTTTCAGTTGAGTAGCTGCTTTGAAATTCTTCTGCATGCACTGTTACACCAATTACAAATTTATATGGCAGGAATCCACTCAACACAAAAGAAGTAGTGCTGTTAATACTTCACAAAGCTTGCATGCAGCTACAAGTAATACCTTTCAAAAATGCTGCAAAAATCCCTAGGCTGTAAGAACCTCACGCAATTTTTGTCAGGCTACGGTTAGGATACAGCACAGGAGGTTTTGTACAGCAACCTCCTGAAATAGATATAGAGTGATAAATCACATAAGTATTTGAGAATGAATGAGATTTTCACAGTATTGATGAACATTCATGAACTGCTGATTTCGACAATGCTCATGTAGGCCTCCAGCAAAATGGGGTTTTACCTATGTATAGATAAGCACACTTAATGGAACTGGGATGAAGGGATTTACTGGTGGGATGTTCACCAGTCTCCTAGATAGTCAAAGCTTTAGTTTGTTCAGAATTACTTTGCCTCATTCTGCTTATCAGATAGTCAGTTCTAATAAACATATTTTAATTATTACACAGTCATAATTTAGGATATGCAAGCAAGTATATCTAAGCATACAGCGAGAGAGAGAGCAAGGGTCTTTATGCAATCTGGAACTGCAGAAGCCTAGGACAAGTCCATGTTTCAGTTGATTAATGAAAAGCTCTTTGAGAAGTAAGAATCAACAATTTCCTTCAGAAAACTTAAACACCGTGTGATATGCAGTTGCTATCATTGTAATCCTTAAAAGAACTGAGAAACTCATTCCATCTAGGCCATTTTATCAGCAAGCACCAGCACTGAACACAGCCACAATCACACAGGCACTTTGTTTGACCTGACTCTATCCTCCCGTCAAAGGGAGGACTTCTGCTCCCAGTGACTTCTTCTTGCTTCCTTTATGTGAGCATCTGTGCAGCCAAACACTGGATATGTTCCAGGTGGGACAAGCAGGATAGGGACATATGACATGGCTCCTGATTGACAGAATCGATAATGATGGTATGCAAAGTGGCATGTGGAAAGCTGCTGAAATTTTAAGGACCTACTGATTTCCAGGTTGAGCATACTGCCCAACAGTTGTTTCCTAAAATAGTACTACAAGCTGTGCTTGTCTCTTTTGGATTCTTCAGCTGAGATCTTCACATGATTTAATACAATAGCACTAGTCATGACTATTTATGGCTATATATTTACAACCCAAATAAAGGCACAATGGGTAAATGTAGCCCTAGAGTTACATTCTCCAAATAAATTATTACGTCAAAATGTGTTGGAAGACACTGAAGATTTTATATTTATGTCATAAATATATGACATAGAAATAGGCAGTGATGAAATTACGGGTCCTCTTGACACAGTCATACTGCATGAAAATGGGGGTGAAATAACATTGTTAGTATGGAAGCTACTGAGAAAGAAAGGGTCAAGGCAATACAAAAAAATCATAAGTTATTCCTAAGCAAAAATATTTTCCTGCACATTCTGTCATGTGAATAAACCTGCACAGGGTACATAATGTGGGTTCCCATAGCTGTAGAGCTGTACAACCAAGGTCAATTCCACCCAACAGCCTCTTCCTCCCTCCCTAATTTTTGTCTCATTTGTTACATTTGGATTCACAGATTATTTTTTTCCAATCTAAGTGAGGCTTCTCACTTGTCAGTTAAAGTTAGCACTGTGACAGCAGTTTTGATTTGTTCCTTCAGTATACAGAAGAAATGTTACACAGGCATGCTCTGTTGTCCATTAAGGATATGTTTCTGAAATATCTGAACATTAAAAACATTACCCTATTGCTTCACTCTTCATCCTCAAACCGACTTGATAAATCCCAGTTTGTCTAAGGAAGATGATGATGACACTGAAAATGCAGCTTTTCAGGAAGAGGGGCCCAAGTGCTCACACTGCAAGACCGATACTGGGTGCTTGTTCTGAGGAATTAAGCATTTGGAATCCTTGACGATGCTAATTGCTCCAGAAAGCTGGCATCTCTTCCAGGGGACAATTACTCCATCCACCATGCCATATATAAACTGTCCTTGTGCAGTTAAACTGTGTGTATTTTTGTCTCTGTACACATCCCCTCCTCCCCGCAGAAAAAGCGATTTGCTCTTCAAACAACCTTAGTGTTACACCTGGGTGACTGACAACAGTTAGCAGAGCAGGATGTTCAACCGTCAGCAGTGGAACACCAAATCCAAGGACAGGATCACCTTGGGAACTTGGCACCTTGTCAATCAAACACTAATCAGAGACTTGGTCACAGGAGCAATCTTTGCTAAGATTTGTGATGTGTAGGCCACCAGCACCAGACACCTCTATTAGTTATATACAGGACTGCAAGGGATATTTTTCACTTTGTATTCTCAAATACAGGCAGGGCATCTGGAAAGCATCATGCATACTGACACTGGCCATCAGAAGAAATATGGGATTCCCAGATATACCCCAAGACTGAGAAGCAGGTAGAAAAGAAAACAGAAAAGGCACAGATGCTGCAATTTGTGTTAAAGGTACACAATACTCAAGTATTTCAGAACTTCCCAGGTGCTATCAAGTCCAAAGAAATCCAGATCAAACCAAACTTACACCGGAGAAAAGGCTGTTACTGAGTGTAGCAACTTTGCAGAACATTAAACCACAAGTAATACTATGCTCTGCTTTGCAGCTACACACCAAGCATGGACTTTGCTGCTCTTCTGGATGATAATAATAACTTATCACATTTCCTTATGTACAAACATTTAATTTTCTTCAAACATTTAAAACAATCTGTGATAGCTACTACAATGTAGAGTATATGAATAGGCCTAAACCTAAAAAAGACATAATAAGTAACTCAAAAAAGCAACTGGCTAATATGAAAATTGACAAAACCAAATCAGTTTAAGTATCAAGTCCCAGAAACCTTCATAAAGTCACTAGTCATTGTGTTTTCATCTATTAAAGATCCACTTTGAGTAAGCTGCAAAACTTTTTTGCTCTGCCACAATGGTACTGGAGCACCTGCACATTTTACTGCAAAGGTTTTAATCAGTGGGGAAACTTTTAACATTGCAGACTACCACAAAATTCCATCAAACAGCTGGGCAACAGGTCTGATGTGGCCCTGTCTATGTACCCGAGGGCACAGGAGACTCAAGAAATATCTCCACACTGGAACATCTCTGCCCCTGGAGACATTCAAGTCTCAACCAAGCACGTCTATACTAAGTAGATTGGCTTTGAGCAGGTGGTTGGACGAGATGATACCCACAGAAGCCCTTTCCAATCTAAATTATTCTATGATCATCTTGTCCATTTAGCTCCCTCACTGTTATCCTGTCATGTTTGCTGCTTTGATTCCCGCAGAGAAAAAAGGAACCATTTTCAGTGCTTAATTTATGTCAGTTGTTTCAATTTCCCAGCAAATTAATAATTTAGAAGAATTCTATCATTCTCATTTTAGAGTTATGTGAAGAGGCCAAGTGGTAAAGTAAAACATTAAATTATTTACAAGTTCTTCACATGTGAAGGCAGACAAATGGTGCAACATTATATATTTAACACTTGTTAGAAAGTACAGAAACTGTAAGCACGACAGCCTAAGTCCTTTGTCAAAGGAGGCAAAAGTAGTCTTCAAATCTGTGGTCATTTTTTTTGGACACAAAAAAAGAGCTAAAGCAAATGTATTTAAGGTACATCTGAAGTCTGTACAAACTTCAGAGTTACCAGAGTAAGCAATTTCTGCCTGCAAATGAAGAAATGAGGGTCCATTTTCCTATTGGCAAAATTCTTTACAAAAGGCAATTAAAGCCTGCTCCATGTTTTAGGGGGATGGAATTGAATAAATCATAAGAGTGCAGACCTTTCAAGTGCTGACAGGTGATTAGGTTATCACAGACTAGAAGAATAAATTATAAATTTATTTGTAATAGATGGACAGCACTATAAAGCAACTAACGGATCCTAAATCTTCAAGTCTTCAATTACCAACCAGTTTGCCTGAATTAAGGATTACATCTTCTTATTTTGGTGCTCAAAAAATAAAGATCTAATAAATAAAGAAATAAATAAACAAATAATATTAATAGTGGAATTTTTATACAACTCTAAATAACCTCTACACATGAAGACCAGGACAGCAAATAGAATTCCTCATAATTCAGCCTTTCTAAATGTATTTACTACCTTATACACACAGCTGAAGAACTTCTTTCAAATAAAATTTAACCAGAAATAGGATTGAAAAAAATGGAAATAGATTTGAAGTACCGTCCTCTGAATATTTACTACAAAGGAACCATGAAACAGATCAAAAATACCACTACACTCCTTTTTTCCCAGTAACTTCACATTTTTCTCTAAAACTGATTTAAAATATATTTCATTCTTAATGTGCACATATTTTAGACAAAGACCTTCTGTTAAAATTCATCTGGCTCTCTGGCCTCCCTTCCCCCAAATGCACACAGACAGACATAGTCATTAAAGGATTGGCAGAACAAGATCTCCTTTCTTTTCTGAAGGGGGCCCTACTAAGAAAGGACCCCCGAAAGTAGTCTTTATTGTTAGGTGCTGGGTGATGCAGTCTTTTACAGCAGTGAAGATTTAGGATCTACTTCCTCCATGTCCCGTCAAGTAGACACATCTCTTATCCACATTGTATGAGCATCCTTGTACCCTCTGGTTTTGACTGTCTCTCAGATCATTGACTTTTAAGTTCAGCAGGAACCTCTTTGAACACCTAAAACAAGCTCCACCATACCCAGAAGGCAGCTTTCTATCCGTAATGTGTTCAGCACATAAACTCTGGCGTAATGACAATAAATGGAACAGGTTAAAGCACCTCCTCCAGCCTCATGGCTTGCCACGGCTCCCCAGAAACATTCAGTCTGGCCTGGAGCTCACTCCTTTCCTTGAGGTCTCCTTTCCTTTCCTGCCTCCTCTCACTGGTAGAAAGGCCACCAGGTGTGGGGGGCCAGAACGATTCCCAGCAGGGAAAATGTGCTGCTGGCACAAGGTGGATCCAAGCCCACAGCCTGGGAAAGGCTGGCTAGTGACACTGCAGCAAAAAGGGAAGGGAGGCTGGACCTGGGTGACAGAAGATGCTGGGCAAAGGGAGTTCTCTTTTAGTGAAAGGGGATATACTATAAGGAGGCTTGTGAAGAATGGGACTTGGTACAGCAAGGCTGGGGAGGGGCAACAGGAACTGAAAAAGTGAGGGCAGAGGAGATACAGTCACTGTGAGGAAAAGCATGGTGTGAGGCTGGGTGCAGCAGATGGACCTCAGACAGGAGACCCAAGGAGGGACCTGCTTAGGACTGCAGTAATGGGAGCAGAAGGCCAAGGTGAGAGTCAGCCTCTCAGGACTCATAGGAGGAGAGGAAGAGAGCAGCTCTATCTATCATGAGAGGGAAACTGCTTCTGGCTTTGCCCAAATGCCCATGTGCTTCCAGTTCAGTGCTGGCTGATTGAGCCTTCACTTGGAGTAGCTGTTTTGCTCTAGCATCTTAAAAAAAAAGAGCAAGACTTGGGATCCTCCTGTTCATATTGTACCAATGCAGATATGTTCCCTGCAATGCAGGCAGGGTTAGAGGGGGAGAGAGAGCAGTGCACATGTGCAAACAAAACATCATGATAAGAAATAACATAATTATAGTTTATTTTGACAAGTATTAATGGTTTAGGGGCACAAATTTTAATGAAATGTGGTAAAACACAAAATCTTGTTGAGACACCTATGCTTTCTTACAGATGACGAGCAGACAGAGCAAAAAAAACAAGGCCTTGAAGGAGCAAACATCTGGCGGTCATACAAATCTAGATGTAATTTGTTTCCTTTTCAAAGTAAATCTTGTGCCTCAACTGCACAATTTAAGGCACTTTTCCAACTGAAAGTAGGAATTTGAGAGATTGAGTATGTTCTCATCAAACTGCAGTAAGAATTGATAGCAAATACACAGTATAAAAATATGTATCTCTCACACTAACTTTGGAAGTATTATAAATAAAAGTTAATATCTAATAAATTACAAAATGTTGTCAGATAATATTTAAGATAAATAACTGAGCACTGAACGATAACTTTATTAGGAGTATAGACTTCTAAATGGAAAAAAGAAACATCTATTAAGTATGTTTCATAACAAGACTAGCAAAACAGCACATAGCTGCCACAAAGCTGTTTTTTTTCTTGGACAGAATAGGATAAATGGCAAAAATATTTGTAGCTCTCAATAGATAGGCTTGGAGAAAAATCAAAAAAAGGTATCTCATTAAAAAAGAATCACTTTTAGCTCTTCTTATCATTGCAGTTGATTTCTTACTGATACCTAAAGCTATTACTTAATATACACTTTGTTTCTACTTCAGTTTGAGCAATGATGCTTTTCAAACTTTTTTCAATTCAGTTGAAACCAGAAAGGAAGATAAACGCTCACTAAAGTCACAAAAAAAAAATCAAACTAAAAGTAACATTTTCTAGACTGATTCTATACATTCAGCTTTCAGCCTTGTGCCTTCCCAATCACCATGCCATCATGTTTGTTTCTTTAGACCTAGGGCAAGGTCAAGATGCAGAGGGAAACACAGGTTCTAAGTCACTCACTGGTTGCACCTGCATCCTATTTACACACCTTCTGAGCTAAAACTGTGGTACTTGAAGAAATTCCAGTACTGGTTTATACATACTGGAACCCGAATATTCCTGTAGTTTCTAACTATACAGTTTTCATCTTTGAAGTCCACTGAAACGTCTTACTCAAGATATCATGTATTTGTTTAACAGGCATGAAAGCTTTTGCAAAAGAATTTGAATAAGTGGTGCCATACAAAGTGTAATTATTTTTACCTTTCACCGCAATGAAATAAAATTTTGCATGAAAACAAACTGTGCAGATAACACATCTTGAAGTGCAGTAGTCCTCAGATACAGACAGGGGAGAGAATGAACAGAAATACCATGTTTCTAATTCATGCAACATGGAAGATTAAGGGCCTGATACTACACCGACTGAAATGAACTTGAAGGTAACTGGTGAGCTCTAAATTAATTAAATTAAATGCTGACAGAAGCACGCATCAAAAAGTCAAAAAACTCGGTCCAGAAACTGGACTTAATGGGCAGTGTATCCATGTAGATCTCTGTAGAAATCATGAACCCAGACTACCGTAACAAACAGATCAAGAAGCTTCTCTCTGTTTTGCCAGCCAAGAAACCAACAGCTGTAACATTCTACCACAAAATACCCATTTCAGATGTGAGGTTAACCAGGACAGTAAACTTCTAAAGAGGTAATTGTACTTGACTCAGAAATCCAGGAAACACAAATTATGGGAGATGGTTACAGGAGTTTCACTGTTTTTCCTCTGAATTCACTGCAGAGCACTACTGAAGGGACAGTCATATCCCATCCTGTTCCTCCAATGCCACAGCCAGGTGTTCCCATTGCTGCCATGGGATCAGCTCAAATGATCACAGGATGAGGCAGTGCAGGCTACAGATAGGACAGTAAGCACATGTCTTATGTCGTGTTCTCCCCTCCACAAAAGAAACAAAGGCAGATTTCTGTTGAATCAACAAAGTGCGCCAGTTCAATGGTTCAAATAATTGCAATGTACCTCTCTTTCACTTTATATAAGAGAAACCATGGCAAGGCAAAGGCAAGGAAGAGAAAAAAAAGCAGACGTGCTTGCAAAATGGTTTGGGACCAATGGTTTTCAAAAAGCTTAAAAATTTTAAAACTTTATTAAAAATGGTTGCAGTTGAGTTTTGGTTTTGTTGGTTTTGTTTAACTGGCCTCCTTTATTGGGTAGCATAAAATGGTTTGTTACCAACAGTGAAACTACTGCTTGACATCAGAAGCTTTCGTTTGGGGAAAGTGCAGGTTTTTTGACTGACCATCTAACAGCTATCAGAGCCTAACAAACTAACCCAGTGATGACTCTACACCATACAAATACATAATTCTGCAGTAAACATTGTGAAATGTGACATTTTTCAAACAATTTATCAAAAACTAAAAAAAAAAAAAAAGAAAAAAGTTACAAAGGTGGAAACTAAAACCTAAAAACACTGGACTGAAAATGCTATTTCATATCTTACTGTTTGTAACGTAACTTTAGTTGTTTGCTGACAGAAGCAACTGAGGTGAAGAACACCACCAGGTAACAGCCCCAGATATCCACGTTTACACAGTCATCACTGAACAGATGCCACACAGGCTACCTGCAGATGAGATGGGGTGAGTGCTGTTTCCTGAGCCTCCCACCCTAGCCATGCCCTGACTTTAACAGGGGAAGAGACGCCCAGGTGCCAAACTCTCCCTTGCTCTGCTCCCTCCCATCCCACCTCAGCTGTAGGAGAGGAAACCCAGGTGACTCAGCCGGGCAGGAGCCACAACAGGACAGCTCTGCAAGCAGAGGACCAGGCCTGCCAAGAGATTCCCAAATAAGAGCAAATGCAGTTAGAAAAACTGCTTGAAGCCCACTGACAGTACTGTGCAGTGATGCGCCTGACCTTATTTCTGCTAGGAATGTTCCTCCCTCCCTCATCAATTCCACCACGCTTGTCTAATGTTTCCTTTTTTGCTGTGTGAAACACAGATAACAAGTTACTCGAGGCAGGGAGCTGTCGAGAGCAGTATAGCTCATCTGGAAAGGGTTTGGCAGGCTGTGCAAAAAATGGAGCAGAGCAGATGACCAGCCTTTAAAACAAACAGTTGCATTTGTTCACAGCTTAATAACTTACTAATTCATTGCCTGGTGTGTCACTAGCAACACACTTTAAAAATCAGTCTTTGACCCTCAAAAAATTCCTTTCTAAAGGCATAAAGAGTTCAAACTAAGTTTTCCCCCCTTTAAGTATTTTGTGAATGCATTGGTAATTTTCAAAGTCTAAAATCTCCAGTATTAATGATGTTACAAAATTAAACCTGATACTTTTAATAACTTCTTCCTGAGTACTTCCCAACTCCAGTAAATTGCTCTGAGCTCAACGGGATGAAGGTCCCTGATGGCCATGACAACCCATGCAGTCCCAGACAGGCTGTAGGGCAGGATCTGTGGAGAGGCAGGCTCTGCAAAGCCCTGACATGGCACCCGGTGTGTCCCTGCTCCCTGCATAGGACAGCAGCATGTGCATGGCAAGGCTTGTGAGGCACCACAGAGCTTAATGAACAGAAGTAGCCCCTATATGACTAACCTGCAGCTGATCTGCTTCCAGGAGAGTGGATGTATATGCTGCCTTGATACCTTTTCCTCCATGCATATCTTTAAACCTGATACGATATACTGCATTTGCTCTTTTTTAATGTCATAGGTCTAACTCACTATATGGGCCATCACACATGTCACCTCATGGAAACCTGCAGGCTGGTTGTCAAACCAGCAAGACTGCTGGTCCAGGGTGATGGTGATAGCGAATGAGTGGGAAGGCTCCTCTGTCTCATAGCACTGCCTGCTCCTGCTTTTCTTCTCAGGCAGGATGCACACCAAACAGCCACCAGCTACGCTGCAGCTCAGGCAATGACCACGTGCAGAAAATCAGGAGCTACTTGATGAGAAAGGATGGGAGAGGAACTCCTGAGGGAATGTGGGGAAACAGGAGGGGCTTCTCTGTGATCCAAGTGCCAAACGGTAACACCCATATCCCTTCCTGCCTTGGCAGTCACACATCGGGATGGTCTCAAATACCTGTATTTCCCTTCAAAATACACTTGGATCTCTCTAATCTCTCACCCTCCATTGGGGATAAAATTTAAATCCAGCCTTTTCTGAAAGCTGGATGGAAACTGTTAGCACTGCTTCAACTCAGATAATTGCTAAGCACATGATGCAAAAGTAACAACATAGTATTTAATGCATGTCTTTATTCTCCTCATATAAAATTATGGCAGCTCTTTATGCCACCCAGACCTTTTTATTTCCCTGTCAGTTCTTTAAAAATGTAAACAATTACTTTGAAAAACACCTGCACCTGCCACACTGAAATAATTCATCTTCTGTCTTCATACAACAACACAGAGAAGCTGTTTCTATTAATATCTGTCTCCTGCTCCAGGCTGTGTGCTCTCAGAGCAATTCAGGTATACCATTTTCAAAGGAACTGACTGTGAAACAGTGATGGCACTGAAATTGAGATTGCAATGTCCTTGAAAGACAAGTAAAACATGAGCTGGGGGTTAGAAACAATAAAGAGATTCAGCAGAAGGAAATTAAGAAAGTATACAATTAGAAAGCTAAAAATGCTATGTGTTGTTTTATTTATTTTTCTTCCCTTTAGTTCATAAATTACTTTCATTGTAATATAAATCATAAATCACAACTGATTCGTCTGATATGGAAATGCCTATTTTCTTTCTGTCACTCGTTGGTAGCATTTTGGAAATCATCAGCAATTTCAGTGGCTTCCTCTCACTCTCCCCAATATCCTCAGATGCTCTTTGCCTCTCTTTCCCTTCAAATCTCCAATATCAGAACTCCAATGTACATCCCACAGATCACTTGCAGCCTCAGCAGCCTTTTCATCGAACCCAAAAATGGAATTTTTGATTGTGGTTGCTCTTGACAAAACCAGTTGTGCCAGGGTAAAAAAAAAAAAAAGAAGAAAAGAAAATTAAAAAAAAGTACTCTAAGCAGAAAGGAGCTATGTCATAATTAGAGCCTTGTATCTACTCAAGTATCAATTAAATACTCATGATGAATTTGCATCATTCTTGTGATTCGGTATATGCCATATTCCATCATAACTATTGAACATAAAGCTATTGTGTTTCAGACACTGTATTATGGGGGGTCCAGCTTCATGTCCTACAAAATGACTATCTATGACCAAAACATCTAGAGAATCTTTTTATACCACTTCATTTTTGCCAGGTTTCTATTCTCATCCATGCTGCATAAACAAACACAGCTGGTTTGCCTCTGTACCCTGTCTTCTCCTTCTTTTCTTCTGTCAACAATCCTCAAAGTAAGCTGGAAAAATTCCTCCTTCAAACACAAACAAAGCTTTTGTTAAAACAGAGGCAGGTGACATGATGTAACCTAAGCTGACTGGCTAAGTGACATAGGGCAACTTGGAGAGACAACCAGTAGCCCAGGACAAAATACTGACCAAAGGAATGCTCTTTATCTGGCCCAGAAGCCAGACACAGGACTGTTTAAAGAAAGGCTGCAATTTATCATTTCACATTTTTAACAACAAAGGTTGCAGCCTGAAGAGTCACTTTTAAAATCAGCTATGTGCATTCTCATTATTTTCTATTTATATCGATTATCTTGGTGTTTTCATATATTCAAAGCCACTCTCCCTTTAAATTCATCAGGCGATAGGCAGGAATTGAAATAAAAGGAAGATACATTTCTGGCTCAACAAGAACTGAGACTATAAAAGAACTAGGACAGTCACTTCTCAGTGCAAATTTTCTGCCTGCCACATGAAATGCTGAAGACAGAAAGACTTTTAGTAAAAAATTGTCATGTAGCAAATGCCTCAAGCACATCAAGGGGGACAATGCTTACGCCCCTGAAGTAATAGCGCAGGTGAAAAACAAGAGCTTGCCTATCACACAGCAGTACAGTTCTCAACTTGCCAAATACCTGTTTGCTCAGATTATCAATTTTCAGAAAGCAGACTGCTGCCTAGCAGCATTACACACTTAAGTCCTCAAAACCTGGTAGTGCCACATTGCACTGTGCTTTATCAGCTTGCCACAATTTGAGCACCACATCCTACTAGAAACCTGCCTTCCTGGTGCCCTCAAAGGGATTTAAACTGCCTAAGGCACCATCACACCTGCTCCTACTAAGCTCAAACACCATCAGCCTTCACATGTAGATAGAAACAACTGGGGATAGCTATCACAAGGCTTCTCCATTTCAGCTTACTCCCATGTTGGAATTCACAGCCAGTTACACCTTTTAGTGACCAACTTTAACATATCTTCACTGTAGCATAGGTTTTGTTGTGCCTGACTTCCTACTGCTTCAGGGAATCATGTGGGAAGCCCAACAGCCAGCTCCATGCCTCTGGTACACCACAACTCAAATAATACTTCCTGTCAGTCATCAAGAAATTTAAAACTCAAAAGAAGCAAAAAGACCAGCAGAGACAGATTGAGGATATAACTAATTTCCAAGATTGCGGTAAATGAGGGGATCCATTGTCTGTAACTGCCCGGACTGTGCAGGAAGTCAACCTCCAAGATGATGGTCCTGCCCCTACCGCGCCCAGGACTGTGTGCTTAGGCTGACTGTTCCACAAAGCTTGAGGTGGCTGCACCCACAGTGCTGTTAAAGGCAATGTTAAAGGCAGGACTACCAATCTGCCTCAACCTCAGAGCTGCATTCCTATGTGTGGTGAGCCAAGTGGCTCATGCTTGAGCTATGCAGCGATGGGGATAATTCAAGAGAGGTCAAAATGGGTAAGACAGTATTGCAGGCTTAACTCAAGAGACCTACAAGTCCATATAAATCCATATAAAAGCATCCAAGATCACGCTCTCTGTCTAAAATAAAAGCTGCTATTTACTAGGACAAGACAAAAGAAACAGTGGAACTAAATTGATGTGAAACAGAAAGCTCAAACTTCCAAGTGAAAACCTTAAGAAGTTGTTGGGCTGACAGAGAAACAACAAAATCTAAAGTAGCTCATTTGATGTCCTTCATTAAATGAAAAAGTGAGCAACCTAAACGCCTCCTCCTCCCTGGCTTTGCTCAACATGTCAGCTTAGAGCAAACACCTTGAAGACAACATGGCCTGTTGTTACACAGAGACACCTCTGTCCCTCCACGGTGCCATTCCTTTTCTGCAGAAGTTCCGTGTTATTTGATATGCACGAGGCAATCTCGCAGCTTGGCTCTCTGCGGTTGGAAGTGTGGCAGGCAGCTGTGCCAGGCACTCTTGCCAGAAAGTATTCTGAGACATGATGATAATAAAAATGCATCAAAGTAACAGGCTTTTTTCTTTTATATCACTAAGTACATAAGTCCAGGCAGGGCTTTTTGGGCTCTGCAAGCTTAAAGTGTATATACCCAAAGTCCATGAAGTGAACGGGAGACTGACAAATATGCACCCTGGAATCCTTGGAAAAGCCACTGTAAACGTGCCATCATTTATTGTTTAATGCCTATTTTGTCCCCAGTCTTTTAAAAGATATCCACATGGATTGCAATTTTCCTACTGTAGTTCTGGGGGAGATGATATAAGAGAGGTCACTAATAATTCTCAAAAGAACTGCACATGAATATAATTTTTTTTTGTATGTATGTAAAAAAAAAGAAACCCTATTGAAATAAAATGTTTTGGAATGCCATTATTAAGTGACACTAGCTTGGTTAAAAATAAAATTTAATCAACCTTAATGTTGAGCAATATATTTTTCCTTAGATTCCTAAAAAGGCAGCTAGCTCCCTTTACTATGGGCAAGCCTATTGCCAACTCTGAATCTCACTCCCACCAATTTCACTAGATTCCGCTGTTTCAGTAGTAAAATAAAGATTTTTATTTAGGCCAGAATATACTAAGAAATGGATGCCATGCAGGTGCCTACAGAAGTCATACTCCTGAGCAATCCACTCCTAACCACTGAACTGTGGCTGTTCAACTGCAGCTCCCACTCTTAATTTTCAAGTTTTAAACCTCATGTCAGGAAGAGCATGTCTACTTTATACTCTCTGGGCTGGGAAATCAGAAGCATCTTTCATGGTTAAGCTCAGCTGGGGTGCAGGAAAGCTGAAAGGAAGGGACAGCAAGTCAATATCAAGCAGAGGCATCCCCCACTACCATTAAATGCCACCTGGGTGCAGCAGATGTGCTAACAACCTGCAGATTTCAGTGCTCTCACATGGATCTCCTCAACTCTACCAGCTATGTAGAAAGTTGCCAAGTAGTAAATTAAGGCTGTTCACGCTCAGGCCTGCCTGCCAAATTAATATGCCCATACAGAGTACTCTGCCATGTGCAGAAAAGACTTTTTTGGGTTTCCAAACGGGAAAATCATGTGAACCAGGGACAGACGCTACAAGGGTAAGAAAGAGCAAGCAAGTTCACTAGAGTGTAGGAATGGGAAGAACACACAGAACAGGTCCTTCCAGCTGCACACAACTTTTTAAGGTCCCTTCAGTGTCCCTGAGGGTGTTCCCATTTCACCTTGCAGTAAGCCAGCTCATTCCAGTGATGCTGGGCACTTGGAGATGTGTATGTGAGTCCATTCCTCCTACATCTGTGCCTAATTTGTCAAGACAGGTGAGCCAGCCTTCAAAACTTCAAAAGCCTGCCTGTCAAGAATACAAAGCCAGGGAAATGAAATGTAAAGTTTTGGCCCAAATTGTAAGACAGAAAATCTGGAGTTATTGAAAACTGACTGAAGCTGAAATGGCTACATGATGTTACCTGTACTTAAAATACTAGCACTGCGTACATATTTACTGAGGAACTACATACATGGTTTCTTTCTTTGATTTGCAGATGTTTCTTCTTTTTGCAGAGTGTTAAAATTTTGTTTGAGGAGAGGAAACAGATGCGAGCTGTCAAAGTGGCACCTTTCCAAGGTGGAAAGAAATCAGTGGGGCTTCCACAGACTTAAGGATGAGAATGTCAGATCTGTATTGCCTATTTGCATGAATTAGACAACACCATCACTGCAAGGCTTCCAAGTGCTGATGCAAAGGTAGTGACTGACATTACGAGCTGGGGTCTTAACACTGCTTCTGTATCAGTCAGAGCAAATGGAGTCCTAGGCAGAATCCCACAGCAGACAGGAATATGGACAACACATGAGCTCCCAGGCCAGAATTATTTATAATCTCATCCTTCAACCTCTGAGCTACTGTTCTACAGGGAGGGGAAGTTCTGCCCATAAGCACAGATTTGTGGAAGAGGGTTGAATTTAACAAAGCAACAGAACTGAAAAAAGAAGAAAAGTAAAAACTATGGTCAAACGAACAGGAAATTACGCCATTATCCATCAAACAATAAACATGGAAAAAACCGGGATCAATTTTAAGTATCAATAATAATTTCATAGATTTTCTGAAATAAACCCACAATTCTACTGGAAAACGAAAAAAAACACAAAATTTGAGATTTTTTTAAAATCACTTGTCCCTTGTTTTATGGATTTATATGAAAAGAGCAAAAGCAATTTATCTGGTCATCCAGGTCCAGGAGGCCATTTGGTAGAAGGGAAGTGACCATGAGGACTGAGAAGCATATCTGGGAAAAAATAAAAGAAGATGCCATAAGAACGCCCTTTATAGTTGTTGGAAAAGGGCGGGGTACCAGGTTATGTTGAACTATGGAGCAGGAGTTGAGGCAGGAATATGAAGATGATGATAATGGTAAACTAGAGAGCACTTTTGTGATCTTGATAGCTAAATATGTCCAGAAGCAGAAAATAACGTAACTGCAAGGTGTTGGAGGATAAGGTAAAGGTGAGGAAGATGAGAAATAATCAATCAAAGCTTTGCCAGAGAAAGCTCTCCAATTTGTGAAATGTGGCATAGGAATGCACTCAAGAGATCCTGGGAGAGGATCACACATTCATAAGACAGTAAGGAGTGAGAGATCAGTAACTTACCATGGGGGCTGGAAGTGTGAGTAAATGAGAATTCAGTCAGAGCAGAGGGAGCAGAAGGACTGCTAAGAAAAGTGCTGGTGTGGCCGTGAGGGATGAGTAGCCCAGAAAGGCTGTGTGAGTGCCAGACTAACACAGGGGACTTGCTAGTGGGAGAGCAGCCAGAAGCGGAAAGGCTGTTGTGGCAGAACAGCAAAATATTACAGACACACCCAGGCTTACCATACCTAACGTCAGGCATTACCAGGTTAGGAGCTGAGCCACTCCAGGCTTCCTGGCCCCCTGCCCAAATCAAGTGTGCCTCAGAAGGTAGGACTTCCTTCTCAAAGTACCTCCTTCTCTCTGTTCAGCGCACATGGATTTTAGGAGAATTCCTCTCCTGACTTAGAAGCTTAAAACTACCTGGGATGAATCTCAGCGTGCCTGCAGTATCATTCAGGGAAAAAGTAAAAAAAAAAGGCAAGCTAAGGAAGAGGAATTATGTTTTCTTTTTCTTACCTAGAAACCTATAAAGCAGAAAATCCCTTGATGCCTGATGGTGGGGAGCTGCACCATGGGGCAGCCAGGGGAACCTTTGCATTTCAACCACTTTTGAGCAGGGAGCTAATGAAAAATGGGCTTGGAAAAAGTCTGCACATGGTCTTGGGCTGTAAAGGAAATCTCTGCTTACAAAAGGTTTCCGAGTCAACAGAAAGACAGCTGTGAAGCCAGACAGCAGATAATTTGACCGAAGGACAGCGTACAGCCCAAGAAGGGGAGATTGCAACAGAGAAACAGTCTAAGCAACCCAAAAGCAACAAGGGGAGTGGAAAAGAAGGAAAAAGGAAACCTGAAACAGTCACCTATAAATACAAGCAGTAGCTGTAGGAAAGCATTGCCCTTGGCCTGGAAATACCTGCACAGGGATTATAGAGAGGAAGAAAAAGAAAGAGAAGGGGGACGAGAGGGTCCAGCTAAACCACAAGAATATGAAATCGGTTGTAAAGTAACAGCTGCTTTTTTTTGGAAAAATTTATTTGGATAGATACCAGCACACGACCAGAGCCTGCTGGCAAGTGTGAAAACAGCGTTTGGAGCTGCTGCTGGCTTACATGAAGGTCACAGTGTACCTGCAGCTGCACAGCTGAGAGACAGGCAGTGCACAGGCAAACCAGCCAGCCTGCTCCCGCTCTGGAGGCTCCTTCTTCAATTCAGGAAAAAAAGGCTCACACATTCCCAAAATGTATCTTGCCTCAGAAAAACTAAAGCAACAATTTTAAGGGAGCAGAAAAAGTAAGGTACAAATTATTAAAATAAATTACAAGACACAGCATGGCCTAGCAAACATCAGACTGGCTTTCTTCTTAAACATTCAGAAAATCAAAACAGGCAATGAAACAAATATCCAGATATTTAATAAAGACATGTTTTGAAAATTGAAAGATAATCAATAGGAAAAACAAGGAAGAAGATAATTGTACAGTGATCTTTACTTGGAATTTAATGCTTGTTCTTGTCAGATTAAATCTTGCTTTTCTCCCCACCTCCCCCAAAAAAATGTTATTAAGAAGGGAAAATACCTACTTTCCCTGTCCAGGAAAACAGATGCGGCTGATCTGTTCATTCCACATTTGTCATTTAATCTATCTGCTCATCAGACTACAGCATCAGCCATCTTGCTAATTAACTCCTTCCAACATACAGAAATTGAAGAAGATGAAAAAGTCACCCTTAGGAAACAGAGGACTAGGAAAATGGGAAGATAAATTCCAAGTTTTGATACTGCAATGAATAATACTTTCAATATTCTGTACTATCAAACCACTCTTTTGCCTCAGATGACAAAAAGATGGAGGAGTTCTGTAATCTGTCAACCAACTAATAAAGGGCAAATGAAACAGTTTCAAAGGATGCAAAAACCATGCAAAAATCTCTTGTCTTTCCAGGTGACTTTTTATTCTGAAATACGTTTACATCTCTGTATGAGCAATAGCCAAGAAAACACTCTCAGGTCTAATTACAGATCACCTTATTGTACACTGCTGCTTAGTTCTAATTATGAACACACAAGCATTTGTATTTTCAGCAAACTAAGAAAATCTCTCAGAAATTGTAATAATGTTTCTACAGTGCTAAAATAATTTTAGCAGATCTGCTGCAATATTTAATCCATACAGATTTAATACTACATTTACCATGATTAATTCATGCAACTCTTCATTCTCATTAAACTGCAATTCAGATAAAGCCAAAATACTTGCTTGCAATGTCTTACACTAAGCTGAGCTTTTCACCATTTCATATTAGACCCGTTCTGCTAGAGAAATCTGTGATTTCCCCAACTTAGGTACAGCCAAGTCAGATAAAAAAAAAAGAAGTCAAGACCCATTTAGAGTATTTGGCTGGGCTAACAGCTACCCAAAACTACTCAGGACAACCTTCTAAAACATGCCTCAGGAATATTCAAGCACTAAAAATGTTAATTAGTGTTAATATCAATAAAAGTTTAACCTGGTGACAAAAGCTCTTAACGTTTTCTTTCCTATTAATTGCAAACATGTATAGAGAACGCTAGTCAGATTACCAGGATTTTCTTTAAATCCTACAAAATCACTAACAGCATCCACACAACACATTATTCAAGACCAGCAGCTCCTCCTACCAGCGCATTGGGAAACCGCATTTAATCTTTGCATCAATTCTTCTAGGGCCATTTCTTCAATTTTCAGCCAGCATCTCATTCTCAGATAAAACAAAAAGAATCCACAGCAAACATGCCCCCCTGCTCCAAGGATGTAGGGGAGGCGGGGGGGGGAAAAAAACCCGAAACCCGACCACTACAGCAGTGGTTCTCAGCCGTGCATTTCAATGGCTCGGATCCCCTCGGCACAAAGGGAGGCAGGCGCCCACGTTCCCTGCTGGCAGCGCCTGGGTGAGGCAGGCGCTGCTCGAAGCCAGAGATGTGAATGTTAATGACAGCAGGACCGCTTAAAACTTCTCTCCCCTGCGCTGCGTGAGGGTTTGCCAGCAGCGGAGCGAGCCCTCAAACGCCGGGATGAATGCAGGGCGCTGATGAGCCGCCGCACCTCCAGCCGCTCCCAGCGCTGGGAGGGCTGCGCTGCAGCCAGCGGGGCTCGCAGAAAGCCCCATCCTCACTCACGCTTACGTGAACGCTGAGGAGGCTCCTCTCCACCTTCTCGCCAGTCCGCTGCCAGCCTGTGTAGCTTGGAATGAAAATGCCTTCCTACTGACAACGCCAAGGCGATTCCACTCTCACCAGCCTGCGTGATGCCTCCACGTTCGGTTTGAAATTGTCCTTTTTTGAAGGCTGAGGTTTTCAAATTTCCTTTAAACTCTGTCAAATTTGCTTTAAACACAACTGTCTTCTGGACTGTTTGGAGGAGCTGGTCTGCTTAAATGTTGTGCCACAGCAGTCTTGTGAATTCTGTGAAATCTGTATTTCCACAGAAACCGCACTACCACCTTAGGAGTTTTACAGTCAAGGATCTGCCTCAAGGTGTATGGAGTACGCAGAACAGAACTGCTGCAGAAGGCAGACAGGAAAAGCAAGCCTCATAACCCGTAAACTTACTATAGAGGGTACAGTAGCACTGGAAAACTTCTAGGAATACAGAAAGTCCTACAGGACTGAAAGCAGTACAATGCTTCTCTATTTGACTGCTCCTTGTAATTGATTTTCAGTGCTTCTACACAGACTGTTTTAAAAGTTTCAAACTATGAGGCTTTTAGCACTTTTCAAAGGTTATCTTGATGCCTACTGCATCTCATTATTGGCATGTTTTTCCAATGGTCAGCTGAATTCTCCCACTGTTCTAATCATCCCACTCATCTAATTATCATGCTAATCCATCAGTTTTAGCTATGTCTTCTTATATTTTAGCCTTTAAAATAAACAAATAGTTATCCATGGCTAAACGAAAAAGGGATGTTTTGTCTGTATGCTTAAAAGGATTATGTTGTGTTATTAAACATTTTTTTCTACAGGTAACATACAGGCAAAAAACAACAGCCTTTTACAGGAAAATAAGTGGAAAACTATGATGACAGTTCATAACTCTCAACAATAACATTAGAAGAGGGCATGAACTAAAAATAAAGTTTTTAGAAGGACCCATCAATCCTCTGCCAATAAAATTAAATGAGGCAATTAATTTACTACATTCATTTACATTATTTCTACTCAGAGTATGACAGGTCTACAACAGCTCCATGTATTATACATGACTAGAGCCATATATGTTTCCACTCCTATATTAATAGGAATGACAAAATGAAGTCTTCAGTCAAGCTTTTCTATAACAGAGTATTACTAGTGAAAAACAGGATCTGCAGGAATTTTATATGTAAAAAGTATTTTGTTTATCTGGTGGCCATTTAAGCCTGCATTTTTGAAAAGGAACAAGAGATATACAGCAAGACCACAATTACCAGGCCAGGTAATTGTAACTTGTTCATTCAAGTGGTTAAATGGAGGAGCAAAGGAACAAGAAAAGGTGTGCAAGTCTGCAGGTGCTTATGGATACGCAACTGAGGCTTGTTTTGAAACAAAGTCTTTGCAACAGAGCATCGCATCCAAAGACAGCCCAGGGAGAACTCCAGATGTCAGACAGTCAATGAGATTTGTTGACAGCAGCAAGTTAAAGGCCTAAGATGTTTTAGCATATGCAGAACAGCAAAGTTCACTTGTAGGATTACACTGTTTTCTTGTGCAGCAAGACGTGCAGATTTATCCATTCATAAGCACCTCCTGCAAGAGAAGATGGCCATTCAATCCCAGCTTTCCTTGAGTGCCCTGCCTCAATTCAACAGTAATTTTGTATTTTCCTTGGAGAACCAGCAGACTGCTTAAGCCTCCCATATATCATAAGGTCTATCTTTCCATGGAGTTTCTCAGTGAAATAACAAATGAAAAGAAGATACAAATGTAGTGATGAATTTTATCACATCAACCAGTCAAGTTTCAGGATCATATGCACATAATAATTTACACCTGTGCAAAATGAGTGGAGACCCCTAATATGCTGGTTAAACCTAAGTTACACCAACACTGCCACTTTATATATATTTTCTACACCTTCAAATGAATTCAAAACATGTAAGGCATGAGCAAAGCATCAAAGTGAAAGGTTTAGTTAGCTGGAATAAAAGTTAGTTTACCTAAAAGTGGGTTATCTGTAATCATGTACTTCTTTAATCATGTTCATTCATGGAAATCAGGCACTCTTGTCTTCCTAAGACATTTTGGCATAGCATCTCTACTGAGCAAAACAGAGAGAGAATATTTTCAAGATACTTAACCAATTGTAGAATTACAAACTCTGCTGGTTTTAAATAGGATCACACATGTTTTCATGAACAACCTTGAGTCTGAGTAAAGAAACAGACCTTAAACTAATTAAAATCAAGTCTTAATAAGAACCAACTAAGCTTTCTTGCAACACAAATCAAATTAGTATTTAACCATGAGCTACCAAGGGAATCAAAACAGTCTTGAAAATACATCATCAGTATATCTCAGGGATGAATGAATGCAATTTTCACTCTCTTCAAATTTGTAATTGATCCCCCACACCTCTGCAGGTCATCAGAACAATCGTAATAGGGAATTAAACATGCCATTTTAGTCCTACACATCTCATGCCAAATTAAAATTTGATAGTAAAAGGACTGATGTCTAGTTGTAGCACTGAGAGCCTGTAAATACAATAAGAGATGTTGTAATTTTTCAGGCATAATGTGATTTTTTTTTAATGAAAAACTCAAGCTGCTTTTGGAATTCAGATTTTTAGCTTCTGCTGGTGTATCACCTTTAGCAAACTATCTTCACCAGTCCCAGGCAAGTCACTTCTGCAACAGAGGAATTCATAAAGAAATTCGAGGAACACACACTCTTTCAGTTCTGCCTTACATGTCTAAAATGCAGTGGAAACATTTTTATCAAATAGTCTGTATTCCTATTTCTTTCAGTGAAACTGCAAAGATAATAAGCAAGGAGCAAATGTATTGCAGAATTTAATCAATCAACTTCCACAGCTACATGGATGTTGTATATGACCTGATTTGTATTGACCTTTTTCCTAAACTTCTATTTGATTTGAAAGCCACAACATTATTTTTTTCCTTCAGTACTCTACTTTGCTCTGGTATTGGCTGTGTTCTTCAGCAAATCCTGTTCAGGCACAGCAACGTCACTCAGCTCTAATTTTCAAACAGCTTCACCCAAATAGCATTACCTAGTTTTTCAAGAAATTGTAGCTATTTTGAAAATATTCCACAACTATCCACTCACATGGAGAGCCAAACCAGTAACCCTAAGTCATTAACAAATAATCATGAGTTTTGCTTGAGCAAAAGATACTTTCTACAATATACCTAAATATTTCTCTGCTAACTCTACTTTGATCTTACATCGGTCATCACTGAGTTCCAAAATTTAATTATGTGCTGTGTGAAAAACTGTTTTTGTTTAAACTACCTTCCTGAAAGTCTTCTGTGTGCCCCAGTTTGCTTTTTGTGAAGCAGTGGAAAAAAACCTCAGGAAATAAACACGCTCTATTCATTTCCCCAAGCCATTCATGACTATACAAACATCCACTGTAGGTGATATTATGTCTCCCCCAATTGCCTGTTTTCTACACAGAAAATTTCCTACACTAATTAGTTCCTATTTGTACAAAAGCAACCCCGTACCTCTGTCTGCCTTCACCATTCCCCCATGTACCCTAATTCTGCTCTAAGAGAAGAAAACTGGACACGGTACTCAAGAAGTAGGCACAGCAGAGATTACAAAATGACAGCAGGATTTTGTTGTTCTTGGTTTCCCTCTCAGCAGTTTGTAGTGCTCTGTTTGCCTTTCGGACCAACACTGAGTGCCGACGGAGCTGCTGCTGCTGTTTTCAGGGAACTACGCACAGTCAGTGAGAGTCTCTCAGTGAGGTGAACAGCTAGCTTATGGAATAGCCTTGTCTTTTCCCATATGTATCACTTAACATATCAATTAATTTCACCTTCTCTACTGATCAGTTACTTAGAATCACCAATTTACCCTCTGACTGCGTTCAGCACTGAATTTTACTGTTTTAAATAGATATTTTCACATATTTGCAAATTTTATCTTCACTCGCTTTCTTTCCAGTTCCAGCTCATTTGGGATTATGTTGAAGAGCTGGAGCCCCTGGAGAAATCCCTGCTTTACTTCCACAGTAACTCCCTCTCCACCCAGAGAAAACTGACCACCTAAAGCAACTCTCCATTTCTTGTTTTTTAATCAATTATTGATTCACAGGACAGCTTGCAATTTAACCCACAGGAGCTTAGTTTCTCTAAGAGCATCTGCAGTAGAAGAAAAACTATCTACAGAATACAAAGTAGGACTACAAGAAATGAAAACAGGCTTCCCTGCTGCTTTGCATCGGCCCTACCACATCACTTGTGGCAAAGCGAGCAGGCAGAGCATATGGATGTTTATGACTATGCAGCTGAATCCTCTGCCAAACTTCCCATGCTGCTTTGTAGTGATACCACATGGTCAACATCAGGCAGCCAAGTCAGCACGCTCTTTTCTGGATGGCCCCAACATCATGTGCCATTCTATAAACTGTGTAAGCAATGAAGCTACAGGCATCCACGTCACCACTGCTCTCTAAAGATCCTGCAAATGTAGCTAGAAAGACTTACCTAAGCTGGGCTGCTGCAGAGGGGGAAGAGACCCATTGAATGTGGTTTTCATAAATCTAGGTCCTCACAGGTCCTACAAAAAACTTCCACATACACCCACTGCATAAGAGCAATACTGACCCACAGCCTTAAATAAAAGGGGAAAGAAATGGGAAACAGGACAGCTGATATGAAAGATCCAAACAGAAAATGCATTTTTAACATTTCAACCTCCTCTTGGCAGCAGTTCTTCCTTCATGAAGCAAAGGGATTTTTCCCTTTTATTTCTCTGAATGACTGAGTTCTCTTGGTAATCAGCCCAGTTAGGCTTTATTATGTAAAGCATCTGGGATTTGAAACTGGGATTCATAAGCAGAGATGGCAGTATTCTGGTTTTGGCAACACCTCACTCTTTCACAAGGAGAAAATTGTTCCTAGACCCACAATCTCAAGGAATACAGAGAACCTAGCAAATACATGGAGGAAGAGGAAAAAAAAATCAGTCTTTTCTTCTTAAAAACCTGACACTCAAACACTTATACAAAGGGAGAGTACAGGCAAGGTTCATTCATATAGGAACACAGACTAAAGATGCTTTCAGATGTGCAGGAGCATTTAACAGTGGAATCCCATCAAAATAATGCCTTATTAATATATAAGTTTACCAAACCACCATCAAGTCCTCAGTGTCTCCTCAACCTCAATAATACTTTCCTTTGAGAAAGTAAGTGCTGTACAGGGGAAAAAAAAAAAGTCCTACCAGTTGCTCTCCATGCTCCCTCATCTGGGATGTGTGTTAGCTCCACCCAGGGACCAGGCCAAGGTGGTAGCCAGATCAAGTACTCTGTAGTAGGGAAAAAGCTTCACCCTCCCCCTCCTTTCCATTATTGCTCAGGTCCGTGGCTGAGAAGTAGTGGAAGATGGATGAAATGCAACATATTCATCTCTATTTGATGGCCTCTTTCCAATGTTGCCCAGTCTTGCTACAGTCTGGCTCCCAGTACTTTCAGTCTTCCCTAAACAACTTGCTCTCTCGCCTCTTACTTGCAATCTAGCCTCTCCTTAGAGACAAGCAAACAAACCAACCAACCAACAAAATCAAAACAACCATCAAGATTAGGTTTTAAAGCTTACCTTTGCCACTAACTCTTCCACATTTCAGTTTTTTCATATCCTGTTTCTGTTTCACCTTAGAGCAGAATTTTGTGAAGTTTTGTACTTAAGTTCTTCAGCCTGAATTTACTTAAAATGATTGATCAGATGACAGGTTTAAATACTTCCTAGCATAACAGGCAGGGTCTTCTTTTTCCCCAGCCTCCCTTGCTTGAATGAAATGTCATTTGAATCTCTTCTATGGGTCTTCTGTGTTTCTAAAGAGCACCAAGTTTCGTAGTAACTGCTTCATTCAGTTTTCTTCATCGCCCTTTTTTGCCACATGGGATTAAGTAATCACTGCAGAGCCAACAGCCTTGAAAGAGTTTATTTAGTTTAACACCTCCGATTGCCCCCGCTCAGCTGAGGGCTGCTCCAGTCCTTTATCCTTCTCCAGTCTGAGGAGATAAACTATCCAGATGTGTCCACAGCTGCACTCCTCTAAAAGCAGGCATTGCAATAAATGAGTGTTGCCTTTTGCCAGTGACGTGCCAAGTAAGACCCTACCTTTCTAAGTTTACTGAAATACCTTTATTGATGAAGGAAGCACTTTCTGTAGGAAGTTAGGAAGACCAAGGACACGAGGCATAAAGGTGAGCAGGGAATGAACCTGCTGCAGAAGTAATATGGAAAGAAATGAAGCATCACTTCATTGGGGCACTTCCACATGTATATATAGTTAAAGGAAAGGCTACACAAGGGGAACTACTCCAAGCCCTAAAGAAAAGAAACCACAGTACTTTAAACATATGAAAAAAGTGGATATCAGGGATCTCTAGTTTTAAAAGATCAGATAATTAAAGGCACCATGATAATTAAATAGATGGTAGAGTATGGGTGCAGAGATATCATGCTCATATTTTTCCACAGAGTTAGTATCATGTATGTAAATGCAGAAAGTAAATTAATCCAGAAAACACACATCTTTTGTCTTCTGCTGTCAGGGTGACTTTCTCTTCAAAGGAAATACAGGATGAAAGATCATAAAATTTATTTCTTCCCTCCAAAAGAGTCTATCCAACATTTTTTTAAAGCTCAAACCTTTGAGGTCTCCTATAAAGTATTAGACTTCAAATCAAATCATGTGTATGTGTTCAGATTTGGAGTATTAGAAGTCTAAATTTCATTATATGCCCTCTTTGTAAAAATTCCTATTTCAAAAGAACTAGCTGTACACATAAAAGTTCAGCAAGTCTATCATTCAAGAGTCAGGACTGATTTAAAACACTCAAAAAAAAATTCTTTGTAACAAAAAGTGATATTTAGCAGCTGCTTATAATTGTTAATTTTGCATACAATCAGCAACATAAAAAGTATTCAGAATAAAAAAGTAGGATATTTCCAGGACCATTCAATTTGATTACACAGAATAAAACTGAAGCACTTACCCCTGAGGAACAGGCTGACAAGTTTTATCACAGATAAAGGACACAGTACAAGAATGTCAACTTTAATACAGAGCTTTTTTAAAATCACAGAACCATTTAGGTCGGAAAAGATCTTTTAGATCATGGAGTCCAACTATCAACCCAGCACTGCCAAGCTCACTGCTAAACCGTGTCCCTAAGTGCCACATCCACATAGCTTTGAAATGCCTCCAGGGATGGAACGGAATGTACCTTAAAATTTGAGTGCCCTTTTCCACTTGTGCATCTTTCAAAAAGTAGCACTCAGTGGAGTTTTGGGATGACAGAAAGCTTCTCCCTTTTCAGAAAAGAAAACAGTTCAATACTCGGGGAAAGCACTGAGGATGGGAAGATTCAGTTTGTGCCTGGTCCAGCTGAGCTCTCCACCTCTGGCAGATGTGCTGCCCCAAGGCCATGTACTGTTCTGCCTTGGGTGTTGGCCTCCTTCTTGGACTGCACCTCAAGCACTGATAAAGGACTTGGCTTTCTCTTGATGCCAAACATGAAAACTTGAGTCTCAAAAACCATCTAGAAATAGGAAAATAGTTTCCAATAATGACAGGGGTATTTCACTTGCAGGGGAAGAGGCCAAACCCCAGACAAGATCTCAGCTTTGCTGCAGAACACTCACACTCATCACAGGCCTTCAATCGTCCCTTTGTGTCTTTCACAATGGAGCTTGCAAACATCTCTCTGTATGTTTTCTTAACAGACTGTTGGCCCATCTATTTTACTGCACACAATCCTCAGTTAATAAAGTAGCATTATTTTCTTATTTTTATTGATGGATGCTTAATACAGGAGCTGTCATCAAAAGTGGCAGGAGATTCCAAGTAGGAAGAAAAAAAATGCCTCTGACAAAAAAAAGTTTTGCAAGCAATTACAACTTTTTCACTTCTTTACAAGCAAAAATCATGATGTCCAATTTACAATTTGTTTTTCTTTTTAATCAGGATATGAAATAATGAACATTTTCAGATCCTCCCCCCATTTAATATTCTTCACAGAATATGGTACTTCTCAAACTAGCCAAATTAAATTGATCTCTCCTGGAAGATGGTGTGCACAAAACCTCAGTAGGTGAGAGAAAATGCTTCATTATGGTAAATAGGAAATAGTCTATTACCTAGATTTCTTTACATTGTAAGCCACATCCAACTATTTCATGCTTTCTTGAAACAGAAAGATTGAATTTTTGCTTTAATAGGTTTATGGAAGTCTTGCTGTAAGTTTTCTTGAAGGAAGACAGACTCGAACAGTTACTGCTTTTGGAAAGAAAAATGTAAGCAAGCATGTATACAGGTCCATTGCTTTTTCTTATTTTCCTGCTTTCACTCTTACAGTTATTTCCAATCCACAATAAGATTCTCTTTTCAGTGACAAACAATGCAATGCTGGAGTTTTTTTCCACTTACTTACAATGCAGTAAAATGAAGTGCTTTTGATCAGCCATCTGTTACACATAAGAGGTTGCATGGGCTTCTATTTCAAATAATATTTTAAGCTTTATAATGTCTAGATAGTTTGACCATGATCAAGAACTAGCTCCATAAAGCCACAAAGATTAACACAGAGGGACAGGCTCACAGAGAGACTCATCCTAGAGTACAGTACACCATTTTTTATTCCAACTCATGAGACATGTTTGTTTCTAACCCTGTCCAATGCTGTCAGCTCAGCTGCACAGTTATTGGTAACTCATCTCCAGGATGCACCAAGGAGTGCATCAAAATATCTTCAACACTTGTTATTTTCAACAGCTGCTTTTTAATCATGCTGTTCTTGCACTGTATTTGTTGCTCAATGAGTCATGTCATGTTTTATAAGATCTAAACAAAGTTAGAAGTCAGATTTCCACAAAATTTCAGGTTTGTACTCTTGCTGTTTCTCAGGTGCTTCAAGTTTCTTTCTGCGAAGTTTTGCTCTCAGTTCTTCTCTTTACAAGACCAGTTTCAACAGGCTGAAAACTACTCACTCCTTCAGCTGCTAGCTCCCTCCCAGAGTCTCAAAACATCAGTGCTGACTTGTCCCACACTTCTGCCACTCACCCATCTGTGTTTACTCATCAGCTGCGACTATGACATCAAGATTGAACTGCAGCACAGAGCTTCATCAAAAGCTCACTAGCTGAATGCCTACTGAAACAACTTGGTACAACTTGGATGTGCTGATACAAAGGGCACATCTAAATGCCAGTTTTGGTTCAGCCCAGCAGATGTCACTTATGATAACTCTGAAAGAAATTATAATTTAATAAAAAATTCAGAAATACACAAAAATTTCCAAGACAGTAAAGGAAAAATACATTAATATGTCAGACAAAACCCATAGCATCTCACAGTATTTCACTGTACTTGCTCATATATTTGTCATTGCATACAATACTGGCATGATTATTGTCAGGATATAGATGACTGGAAAGGACTCCAAGGAAAGAAAGGAAGAATTATGGTATCACATGCCCGTTTCCAGAGAGCAGATGAATAATGGACCTGTCTCCAATCATGTTCCTGAATACTTCATGGCAATGTCTGGATCTCTGAAGAAGAACAATTTGATCCTCTTCACCATTCCCACTTGTGTACCCAAGAGGAATAGTATTTTCAGGGTTGAATACCGTCGCTGCATCAGCAGAGCACAGACACGCAACAGGGAAAACAGGGAGTTTAGAGCAGCATATAGGGGAGGTCTGAGGATGCGCTGGAAGGCCTGACTTGAAGCTTTAGCTATACCACACCAACAGACATGAAAGGAAAAGTCTCTGTCCCCTGCAGACTGATCTGCGCTAGCATTCCACTAAGAGCCATTCACTTCCTTCAAGATCTTGACCAACTCTTTAGAGAAAAACAAGACAGGCAATAAGGAAATAGTCACTTTTGCATCTGTGGTTATTAGTATGGTTGCATCTGCCATTGCTAGGATCCTCTGCTACAAAAGCAAAAAATCATTAAGTAACTTGGCTGGAAGACTCTACTGAGTAAAACTAAAGAAAAGCATAAACAACCTAGGAAATAACATTTGAAATTATGTTATCAAAACCAGAAGAGGTTCTTTAAGTATATAAAAATTTTCAGTAACAAAGTTGAATGTAAAAACTGTTATCCTACTTCATCTTTCTAAATATCAGGTTTTTCTTCACTGTCACACATATGTGTGAACGGGTTGCCTTGTAGCGTAATTAGCAGTGGTGCAGTGGGCTGCAAGAGAAGAGTTCTCAAAAAGCACAAGTACTTATTAAATTATTTAATTTTATTGCTTTCATGGAATGAGGCAGCATGGTGTTCAAGAAACTAAATTGTTTACTTTACAATAGGAAAAAAAAAGTGTTTTGATGTTTCACTCTAATTTTGTCCCTTTCCTTCCTTTCCTCCTGATATTTGCAGGACAGTATTTAAAAGACTAGTTTCTTATGGAAAAAACAGTGTCTGCCTGCCTCCTTGGTCCCCAGACAGGCTGTACACACAGAGCATGTGGACCATTCTAATGCAGTATTAGTAACTTAAGAGCACACAAAGCAAATAGTAATAAAAGAAAGTCCACGAAAACTTCATTTCAGCTCTTTTCTAGAGAAAAAACTCTTCAAAAAAACCTATCTCAGCAATGACAGGCAACATTATCTGTGGGGGGAACACAGTAAGGTCTCAGATTCAAAGGTTATATAAAAAACCAAATACAAAGGTGTAGTGAGTAAACTCATATAATTTCATGTGAACAGCTGCCTCCTTTTAGGAAGGAAAAGGGAGTTTATGAAACATCTTAAAACCTATTTTAGGGAGCAATCCCACTACAGCATCACTAGCAGATTTCTATAATATTTGACAAGCTACAATGTTTTGTCTACATGTTGGGTTTTTCTATGCAGCCTAGTCTTCTCAGTACTGTACGTTATTTTTCCAATATATGTGAGAAACCCTTTTATGAACAGAAAGTCACAAAGATGACTTCCACCTCATATACTTGCGACCCAGGTACATGTATGAAGCTATGCTAAACATACCTGATGAAAAACCATACTTGCTCTACAGTTTCTCTGATTTCAATAATACGAGTAAGTTTTAAATTAATTCTTTCTGATATAATTACACAACCAAACTGTTGCATAGATTTATTTTTGGCTGGAACAGTTGAAGCTAATCATAAGCATCACTAAAATCTTCTAACTCATTTACGGGAACACATACATGTATCCCATATTGAATGAATTACACAAACTACAAATAAAACCAATGTCCTGCCAAAATTCTATTACAGGGCAAATGTACTAGCAATTCCTTTTGGCAGTTCTCTGATCTCCAGCTTCAAAAACCAGCTAAGACTGCATCAATATACAAACAATAGCACTGAGCTTTAAAACCCAAGACTTGAAAAATAAGTGTTCAGAAAACTAGATGCTAGAAGTAAATATTTATACACACATAGAGAGTTCATGATTAGGCTTGTAAATACACCAACCTTTGTTGTTGTTCTGTCCAAAATCCAAAGCATGTTGCACATCTCCTTTAATCAGACATTTTATGTGAGGACAGCATAAATGACACAGCATTGGAGAAACAAACGGATCAAAAAGTCCAAGTGTGTAGCATGTTAAACTCTTCTCAAACGCAGTAAAATTGAGAGGCTCAGGGCAGTGCATTTAGCTTTTGCAGTGAACTTGTTACCAAGGAAACCAGCAGCTGCAGGTGTTTTCCCATACACCAGGGAATGAAAATTCAGCAGTGACATTACTTGTCTACTCAGTACTTTATTCACATGGGGTTTTTTGTATCACTAACAATCTATTTCTCAAACTCTGTGAGAAGACCAGACTGCATTAAAAATAATTTTTAAAAGCTTCCCCTACACATGACCTTACTGAGCACTTAACAGCACCATTAAATGTTTTCCTCTTTATCTTCCTCCATTCTCCTATCCAAAAGTGACCTGCTTTCCCCGCTTCAATAAGTGTACAAAACCCACCTTGTATCATGGGTTTTCATCCTAAAAAGTGCTCCAACAACTTGGCAAGACTCCAGCTTCAGAGAAACAATGCAGATTTGGGAGAGGCTGCAGGAGCACCTATTTGGACCATATGGCATAGCTCTGCCAAACTGTATCATGCTACAGAGATATCACCATGACTGATACAATTCACGCTTCTTAGGATGAGAGTATAAAATACAAGTATTCAATAAAACCATAATGGAGATGCAAGGCAGAAAATTCACTTTCAATGCAGTTCTTCCACAGGACCTTAAACCTATAACTCTGTTAGGCACACAGTGCTTACTTCTCATTTATGCTACAAGTTCTCAAGGCAATATATATAAATTAAAATATGGGCACTGCATTTTTTTAAAAAAAATTTGCCCCTTTTCACATAATAAGATACCAGAATATTTACCATATCTTCTGAGCTCCGAAAGCTTTTTTCCACTTGTCCTCTTTCAGTGTTACTGATTCAACAGCAGCATCTACTGGGCATGGAAGGGCAAGATTCAATTTCACAGAAGGGATTAAAGGGCCAGGCACAGTAGCATGCAATACTTACAGCATCTATTTCTAGATACTTTGGCAGTGGTCACTGTGAAACCAGAAAGGAATAAAATTTTTAAGTAAGGTTTTGATCTCTATTCACTTCTCTAAAAGGAAAATGAACACAACAAAAAGATGGACAAAAGAATAGCAGTGACTTCCAGTTGCCCTTTGGAGATAACATACCACATATATACATAACATAGTACATTTAGGAATATTAGATACACTGGCCTAACAGAACCACTTGGTAAGAATTCTGCCAGTAAAAGTATTCAAATATTCTTAATAAACTCTTGATGTAATGAAGAGTTGTATTATGAACCTTTCTGCACCTAGTATCTGTTTTTCCTCTTTGTTAAACAATTACACAGATTTTCAAAATAAATAAATAGAAAAAAACCCACAAAACCAATATCATCCAAACAGCAGTGACTAATAACCAACCAGAACGAAACTTCTCAAAGAACAAGATGAACACATGTGAACCTACTAAAATGCTCAGAATAAGGATTCCAAAGGACTCTGGCCTATTAACACCCAGCATTTGCCTTCCATAATAGAACCTACTGGGATCTAAATTCCACTTAGGGAACACAGTAATTGAGATCTTGTGAGAGGGACACAGGATAATCCACATTTCTGATGGGCTCATCTAAGCAAGCCAAAGAGAATGACAGAGGGGCAGCTCAGCCTCATCCTTCTCTGCATCCTTCTGCAGAAACTGGTATTTAATCTGCCTGGTGAAAGGCACACACCACAATCAGGGTTCACAGTTCACAACCAGATGAGAACAGGATCTCTATTCCAAGCACTCACTGTGTATCACAAATCAAGTGACTCTTCATTAGATGCATAAATGCTCCTGGAAATGGAGAAAAAGGGACTTTCATTTTACAAGTTGAGGTCTTGGTCATCAGCAAGTTTCAGCATCAGCAAGTGGTAGCAAGTTTCCCCTTGCTACCACCCACTCTCGTCCAGTGAATCTTCACCTTCAACATAGTGCCTTCCCCTAGGAAGAGCCTAGTAGCTGGCCAGCTGAGCATCCACCCAGCTTCCAGGCTGAGGAGGAAACTGAAGGGCACTCTTTTCTCTGAGCAAGTACTTCAATCACTTTGCTACAACATATATTGGGAACCCCAGTGCCTTTTTTACGCAGCCTGCATTAAGCTGACTATCCTGCCATTTGAGAAACCAAGCAAAATGTGTGCTGGCCACACATAGCAGCTCAAGAGCACCACACAACCCAAACTAAAGACAACCTTCTGAAGAAAGGCAGCAGTTCTGGGCAAAGGCAAGGGGACTTATCATGAGGTAGCTCAATCCTCATCAGAAATACTGAAGGAATGACACCTTGTTGGATTTAAAACATCTAAATGCCACTGAAGTGGCCCAAACATTGGCACTGTTCTGTCCTGCGTGCCCCTGGCAAGCCTCTTCCTTCACAGTGCAGTGAACTAAAGCAAGTCCAGCAGCTCTGCTGGAGTCCCATCAGTTGGTAAAACAAGAAAACAACCCAACTGCTCCCTTTGGAACCAGACCTGGCTACAAACATAGGTGCCATTTTGATATATATATAAAAACATAGCCTTCCTATGTAAATGTTTTTTGCAACAGTGAAAAGGGCACAGGCCAGTTCTGTGGAATGAAGTACACCAGGGTACACAATACAACATATACCACTGCTCTGCACTGAATCTATACAGAGGCACATGACAGCACACAGAATAGCAAATTCCAATAAACAACATGGTTCTATAACATACACTGTATGTTCTAAAATGAGGTGTTTCTCAAAATAAGCAATAGTACAGAGGGAGAAAAGAGTATAACAGTTAAACATGTGGCATCCTTTCCATAATTTTCCCCCTACTCCTATAAGTACAAGCCCTGCCTATGTGGAAAGAAAGAAACCTCCAGTATTTCTCCTGGAAAAAGTTTCTGTTCAATACACAGAAGAGGACTTCAGGCAGCATTAAGAGAGCTGACTCTGCTTCTAGGCCCACCAGCCTTGTTTCAATTGGATTTTTTGGCAATTCCTGACAGCATTATAGAGGTCCCCAACACCTTCTCTGCACATAAACGGCCTCATGCATGTATCCACACACCTTAACTGGAAACAGAAACTGCTGGCAAGACTGCCTGGTTTTCAAGGACCTGCTCCGTAGCTCAAAGCAACCTTGCCAGAAACACTGATGTGGTCTCCCTAAAACCTTCACCTTTTCGGCATGTTTCCTTAGCAGCAGTTAATCCCAGGTGGCTTATTTTCCATTCAATCCATCATTTTCAATGTAACTGGTTTTACCCAAGATGATTCTTGGATGGAAGTGACAAGTGTCACAGGAATACCTCAAAGCCTTCCCTTCCTTCCTCCACACACTTAGTAATCAGCAAAAGTACCTTTCCCTAGGTAAGTGTTTGCTAAATAGGTCGCACAGATTTGACAGCAGAAAGTTTTAACTGACAGACTCTAGATGCAATATCAAATTTACTTCCCTCTTCTCTACATAAAAAGTTGTTTAGCAATGCTCAATGAAAAATATATTAGTCTATTCAATAATTAGTTTAGATTACATTTTAGGACTATAAGCAATAATCTAATTATATGCAATTAATAATTTTAAAGAATCAACATTTTTCTCATGTACCCTGTGATCAACAAATAGGCTTAAGCAGATCTGACAAGCTGAGCTGAGGAAAAAACCCCAACTTATCACTAAGCAAATTAAATTGCATGTCCAAATTAAACTAATTCTCTTCAGCCTCTAGAAATTAAAACAAACACAATAACTATAGCTGAAGGAGAAGATTCTCCTTTGACAGCTGGCCATTTAACCAATTCTAGTCAACTCTAAATCAGCACAATCTTCAGCATTCAAGAAACCCAGCTGTATTGGTATGCATCCATTCTTCAGCTTGTATCTGAAAATAACAAAGGAATTCCTAGAGAGCTGTATTTTCAGAGGTGGAAAGATTTCTAAGCACCTTCCTCATGGACACAAATACTTGCAGCTATAGCAAAAAGCAGAACTAGAGTTGAAAAAGAAAAGTCAATATTTTATTTCATTATATTTCACTATTTATGTTACCAAAATACCCTACTCCTATGCAGTGACTGACTTTCTAAACACTGATAGAGAGTGCATTTGATTAACCTCAGCAAATCTGTACATTTGCATGAAACAGCCCTGAGTAATTCCTCAGCGCCAGAGGCAACCACTGAACCCAACATCTAATCTGGGTATTGGCTAGAACTGAGGCAAAGCAATTCATTTCCATGACAAACAGCTCAGCACAAACTGTCCCGCTGGAAGCCAGTCAGTCCCTCCAACCCTATCACGTTTTATCCTACAGAAATGTAGATGATGCTGAAATGACATTAAGGCAGCATGTGAAACCTTGCCACTCAGATGGTTTCTACTGCACCTATGTAAGACCTGTCGTTTACTTTCACAACTTTTTCATCTTTGTGGCCTAAGGAGCAAGCACCAAATCCAGCCAGCACCCTGCCCTTAAAAAAGAATAATCAGTTTCTAATCAAGAGGTTTTTTTTTTTTCTGTTTAGATATGTATTATAATCAAGATTTACAAAGATATCCACTGCCTACAGATGCAGGAAAATGGGATTTACAGAATGCCCAAACAGGTTAGACATGTAACCTCTCCTGAATATCAATTACACTGCTACTTAGGCACTTTTCCAATTTCTTTGGAGCCACCTGAGGCACCAAAAGCACAAAGGCACTCATAGCAGAGACTAAACAGAATTGACAAAGCTTTCCCGGTCTAGTTTCAGCAAGTATCTAATGCTTCATCCTGCACTGAGAATTCCTGAAAAACAAAGCGTGATTTACATCAAAAGAGAAGATTTGTTACATTTAGATGCATCAGAAAAGCTATGAATTTTCATAATAAATTGTTATTGCTTTCTCTTCTGATTAAATGGCTATATATTTCAAATAGATTGTAAACAAAAGTACATCTATAACTACATAATATTAAAATACATAAATCCAAGAAAGTTGTATTAACTTTCATTTGCTGTATTTTGCCAGAGATTAATTTCCTATCTCCCTATGTCACATAAAAATGCCACTATTTGAGGAAACTTCAAATTTCAGTTTACATTCATCACATCTTACCATGAAAGTGTTCTGAACACTATGCAGAACAAAGCAGGTATAGTTTCCATGTAACTTAATCTCAAAAAGTTCTTGCTTTTTTGTACAGATGGTTGCTGCTTGCCTCTCCCCTGGCACGGAGCTCTCCAAGCACAGAACAGGCAGCGAAATGAAGGCAGAGCTCCAGCTATACCTCTCAGGTTCATGCAATCTCCAGCTAAAAAGGAACCCAAGCCAAACTCTTTCTGAAAAGCAAATCACTCTCTAGGAAATGGGAGAACAGAAAGGGAAAAATAAATGCTGTGACTGGGCTGTTCATTATAACAGAAAACAGGGAAAAGTAGAAAGAAGCATAACAATGCAGCAAAGGTATTTCAAATACACCAAGTACCCATTAAAAGTTGTGATGTTAAGGCATTGCAGCACATGTGACTTGGAACATCCCTCTAAAATCTTTCTCAACTGAGGTCAGAGAACTTTGAAGAAAAAATTTAAAATGCTTTCATGCCTTTAATAAAGGCTAAGAGCAATTTCAGGCAGGAGGGTTTCCTGAAATACTCTTTTCAGCAAGTAGCAGCTGAACTGAAAATTCATCAAGTGTGGCACTGAATTACAGACACATATACACACACACACTTGGAATTTTACTGTTGACATTACCAAACACCTCTCCATAGCTCATTTTAAGCTGGGAATGCCTTTTTACACCAATGGAGCTTTTCTGCTCCAACTTCTTGAGCTGAATGTTACTAGCTGAACAAGAAGTTATTTTTATATATTCCATATTTGCTGTAATTCCCAGGAAATAAGGAATTAGAGTAAGATGTCTAATATTAATTTCATTTAAGAGGCTGGTTAACCTGCATAGCTTAGAAGTCTTAAGACGAAAATCCTGACAAGGCTCCTACTGATATTAATCAGACTGGATTTCACTGCTCTATTACTCAAAGCAGCGACACAATACAAGAGGTTTACCATGCAAAGGTTCTCTTTTCCATGTTGTTAGATAGATTATTCCAATTAGCTTTAAACCTGTCTCATTATGAGGAGTTAAGCTTGTAAGAATTTGCCAAACTCTTTTAGTAGAAACTCAGTTTCAATAAAAAGCAGATCCTTTAACTAACACACAAAAACACTGGCTCACAAACATTTGCTGGGACTGGTACCAGTCCTACAGCAGCCAATAGCTTGTAAAGACATTTATTTATAAAATTGAGTTCTACGGTAAGCAAATAGCTTGACCACTGGAAAATGCTAATTGTGCACACATATCTGTGGTACCTTACTTGGATATGCACTCACATCAATCAAACCATCAGTACCAACAGAAAGCTCCACATGAATATACTTAAAAGTTATCCAGCAATACACATCTAATCTTCTCGGTACAACCCATTGTCACCAAGCAGGTGAAGAGAAGCATACAGCAAAACAAATACTTTTCTCTGCCAACAGTTATGGTGACCTCAGAACTGTGTTTATAAATCAGAAGATAAATCCTGAGTTCGCCCCCTCCTTGAGCGTTGTGACAGATGCCACCTGGGACAACAATAGCTCCCAGCTACGTGCTGGACCGTGTCTCACTAAGTGGCTTGTGTATTATAGCTTAGGGACTCCTGCCCTGGTTGGATTGTATTTAAAGGTAAGAAAGGTCATGGGCTATTTAGCACCTGCACAGGCAGGCTGAGAACTATGTAATGCCATCTTCATTCCACAGAAGACGCACCAATGTAAAGCAGATGACAGCATACTGGTGTCACTAAAATGAAAAAAGCAGCCTTGTTGTAGCTGCATATGGATATTCCAATAAAAAGGAAATCTCCCACTGCCTCACAAATTTTGGTTCTAACTTGACATTTTAAATGGGAGGGTTTCGAATATGCCAACAATCTCATCAAAAATACTTGGGGTAGTATTCATAGCCTCATTTTTCACACATAGATGCTAGCTGAACTGAAAATCCATCAAGTGTGGCACTGAATTACAGGCACATATATATGCACACATATACACACACACTCTGAATTTTGGTACATTACCAAAAGACCTCTCCATAGCTCATTTTTATATCTAGTATGCAAGTTATCTATATATCTTGTATATCTAGTACATAAGTTATCTATATCTAGTTTAAAAGTTATCCTGGGAAAAAAAGCTTTTCATCAAGTTGTTACTTGAAGTATGCCTGGCTTTGCCAATTAAAATTAAAATTCCAGTGGATATTCAATATGATAAAGCTTCTTGGACAATATCAAACAGCTTCAATAATCAAGAAACTTTTCAAACATATCACATTTTGGGGGAGAAGTCCTTCATTTATGGAATGGCACTCTTTTAACTACCAAAAAAACACCTTCTAAGTAATAATTTCAGGTTTCTTATTTTTTAATTAAGATTTTTAAAAGGTTGTCTTTGTAAAACTTAAGGAATAGACAGGACTGGATCCAAATAGCATTAGCTGCTGTTTTTCTGAAAAGTCACTTAATTTGAAACAGTCTAATTATAATAACAATGAATACTTACAATGTTTGTGTTGTACATTACTACTGAATGCCTGTATTTATGCAGTTCTGACTAGTGGAAGCAAGGGGCTAATGACGATAACTTAAGTTATATTATGGGTTCAGGGCATAACTGGCGTTACCAGGACATACAAGTGCTTGTTGTTTTTCCCCTTCTGATGCAGGTGACAAGTCATCAGTGGTCTTGATAATGTAACCTGACCATGCAGTTCCAGTGGCGTTAGAGCACATATACAAATTCAAAGCTGTCAGCTTCACTAATGCCACCGGGCAGTATCTAAAAAGGTGTTATGTAAGAACGATGCAATTTACATTTTGAGATAGTACCACTCATACTTCTTTCAAAGAGCACATGAATGTAATAGATGAGCATTTCAAGTGCCTGTGTGTACAAGAGCTGATAGTGTGTTTTGCAGCACTGTTACAAGTGTTAGAATTGGCACATCACAGTCATTTAGCTGTCTTCTCAGGTACCTTGTAATTTCTCATACAAAAAAGCTAAAAATCAGGTAAAATGGTAAAAAGATACATATTTTATAATTTAAAGTTGTTTGAAAAACTGATTTGCTGCTCATGAAATATGTTACCTTAGGTCAAGTTTGGACTAAGGAGACTTCAGTCAGTTTTCACTTGTATTCTTGCATTCCTCAAAACCTGGGCAGAGCCATGATAACCCCTTGCTTTTGTAAAAGCTTTGACTATAGCACTCTCATGGCTACTGCATCAGCAATCAGAGGTCCCAAGATGTAACACTAAAAATCTTGATACCACTAAAGGTTTCCTCTGCTTCCCTACTGCATCATGGCAGAAGGCTAAGAAACCCTGTTATGAACAGATTATATTCCAAACAGACCTGAACTGATCAAAGAAAATAAATTTTAAAAAAAATTAACAAAAGGGCAACCATTTGAAAGGGAGATCTCTAGAACAGAAAAGCTCCATTTAGAAACCAAAACAAAAATTGTTGTTACGTAAATAGGCCTCCAAGCGCAGCCCTCCTGAAATCCAATGCCAGACAGGTAGAATATAACAGGCACTAAGAAATTATGGTAATACTGGATTTTTATTTCTCTTTTTTTTAAAGACTTGTGATTGTCTTTCATGCCTCCATCCTTTCCCCAGGATCTTTCCATTTTTCAGCCTCTGCTGAAGAAGAGGGGGAAGGATGTATAACTCACACAGTTTGAAAGGAGGCAAGAGAACACACAAGTTGATCTTACATTATCATGCTTCCATCTCAGTTGTGCTCTGCCTCAAGCTGAATTTTGCACGCTGCTTCATCTATAGCTTTCAAGTTAGACTTTTAGAGCTTTTAAGATGCAATATATTCCATCTGTGTGCAAACTTGGAGACACAGTGAAGACCTGATCTTAATTATAACTTCTAGGAAGACACTGCAATAAAACTATTGCTGTTAATATAGTATCAACAGCACAGCAGATGAGTTCCTGGAGAGGGGGAGGGAATTAAAACTTCAGCAACAGCAGCATATGGTTTAATGAAGAGCAGCAAGATGCTCTCCATCATACAGTATTATTAGTCTTCTCAAGAGACTAATAACTATCACATTTGCTTTCAGAAGCCAAAAATAGAGAAAACAGAAGACTCCAACATTGCTGGAGTTTGTCTTTCACAGCAGCATTTCTCGGTCTGCCGTTTTCCCACCAGAAGACTATAAGGCTTAGCTTCACAGAATAAGGGACTATTGCTCTCTTTACCAACCACAAGAAATATTTGCTTCTTTTCCTGAAATAAATATTTGGGCAAGTGTTAAAGCTAGAACACAACTGCTCATTCCGTCATATACCCAACAAACAAATTACCTATTTTAAATATTCACTACATTATGCCACTGCAGTACTTGTCAGAGCAGATTCGTTTCAGAAGTCCTTTGATAAAGTCAGAAAATATTAACATGCAGATTGCATCAATTAAGAGCAATAATTTGTTAAAAATCAAAACCCAGTAAAATGGCCACAAACACAATGACTCATTAAATCCTCAATACCAGCAAAACTGGTATTAATTATGACACAGGAAGAACTTTCATACTTAATTTAAAGTTTATTAACTCTAGCAAAAAATCATCTGTAACTAAGTTTCTCATGTGCTCTCTGCCTAGTTCTCCAAAAGCTCCTTTCTCAGCTTACACACTATAGCCCTTTTCAAGTCAAAAGAAAACAAACATACCTTTTTTTTAAAAAAAAAAAAACTTCATCCCCCTTTTTCCAGGCATAAAGAGTATCATCGAGTGCTTTTTAGTTTCAGTTAATGACTTGCAATTCAGCTGTCAAGCCAGGCATGGATGTAATCTACAATGAAAAATCTGCTACATCTCAGGCCAGGAAACTTAGTGCAGAACTTCTTTCACTAAACTTCATATCCCTTTCACATATACTACAGTGATAGAAGGACAGCAGCCACAGCTAAAAGGTGAAATTAGCATAGCCAAGTATGTGCAGGCTATGATAGGCAGTGTCATGCCTATGGAGTGTACGTATAGACTCAGTTCCTGGTCTGCCTTCACTGCCTTCATTCCAATCTATGCAGTTTACTAAACTTCCCTTGCACATCAGCCAGTCAGTCATTGACTCACTGATACTTCAAGAGAGAATACATGTGCAGTTTTGACTGAACCCAACACAGCTCTTTCCTCTATTTCTGGAGAGGAAGAGTAGCAATTTCCCATTTTAAATCCTCCAGATGACACAAGATAGAACTATCTTTCTTCTGACTTCATACTCCAAACCTGCCTTCCCACAACTTGGTTGTTTCTTCTTCTACCACAGCAGCACAGTCCTCTTAATCTAACTTAAAGCACTGAGATGGAATCAAGCATACCTAGTTCACCTCCAGTAGTGGTTTGTTTCACTAGAGATTTCACTAAGAACAAAATAGAGACTGTGCAAGCTTTTTACAATTTTACCCCAAATAGGTCTAAATCTTCTCTGCAGAAGTTAAGTTCACATTTTCTTACTGTTACTCTGTTAGATATGGACAAGAAAATTAAACCAAGCAGACATCCACCTTCTTCCCTAACTTAGAAAGATCTCCACTAGAAAGTCCAAATATGTGTTCTCTCCCATCAGTTTTCTCTTGCAGTCTAGATACACCCTCCTTATTTCCACAGAAATTATATCTGACCAACCCTGACATCATCCTCTGGAATTGTTGCAGGGGTTTTTTTGCACTTTTCCTTGTTGTCCTCAAAAGAAATCTCATATTCTGGTGAGACATGACTAGTACACAAGTAAAATGATTACTCTAATGGCTACTTCCTGTTAAGACAAAGCAGAATATGAATCATTCTGTAGTAGCACCAACATGATTAGCTTATTTCAGCTGAAAGAATGAGCTTTTTTTCTCTTAGGACAGGGGAGTCATATCCTGCCTTATAATTGTATATTAAACGCAAAATTGCATTTTAGTGAATTTCACCTTTGCAGTTTTGGATCATCTTTCCAGCTTAGAGAGGTTTGCATTAATATGTGTAGGTATTTTGTAATTACTTATGAGGCTTTATACAAACAAATTTACAAAATGAAGATGTGCTAGTAAATACCAAATACCATCAGATGCAACTGTTAATCAAATTATAAAATTACAGTCACTCTTCACTAGTACCAAAGCAAAAGTCAAATAGTTCATATACAAATACAACGATCTTGTGCATAGGTAAATATAAGATCAGATGGTACAGTAAAACAAATGTATTCTTAATCCCAGTAACTATAAACTAGTGTTCACTACAGTTTTCTGCTTTTGGACCACAGCAACAAAGGCAATGTGATGTAGTGCAGAGGTACTTTGTACTTTCTTCTCAGCATTTTCTCAAGACAATGATTTTAAAACTGTAGAAAGGTAAGTCAGGTTTCTCTGGGATATCTATTTTTTGCTAAATAATTAATTTATGGAATTATTTTAATTTCTTATAACAAGCATCAGCCCTCTTGTGTACAAGTCTTCACTCTTCACTGGCTGCTACTAAAGGTTTGTTTTGTGATGACATCAGCCTTCTCAAAGTGAATTATACTCAGCTATTCCTTTACCTGGGCTCCCTGCCCTACTCTAATTGCCAATGACACTATTGCTAAAATTCTTGAAGCCATCAGTTGTCTTCTAAATACAGTTTGGCAGCCAGATGGACAATTTGAAAATATACTATATTTTTCTCACCTGTCGTGCTTTCTGGCACCTCCTGCTTATCTTGCACAAGCTGCATGATATCTGAGACCACAACCTGATGGTTTGTATCTTCTTCTTTCTCTTCATTAGGCTGGCTGGCTGTTGCAAAACAATTGCAACTTCCAGTTTCTTTGCACAGGATCAGGGTTCGGTACCAGTAGTCAGACATGAAAATTCTGTAAGCTGATTTCTGAAATTTAAAAACAAACAGAAAATAGTTTTCTGCAAAATATAAGGAAAAAAAATAAGTACTTGAAAGGAAACGCTCAAATAAAGTTAAGGCAGTTACAGAGAGATTATCACATCTTTGGTTTTATTTGAAGAAAAAATATGCAGTTTACACAATAGTGATCCATGGTACAGTACTCAAAGTAAAAACATCAAGAGTTCCTAGTTTCTTAAAATGCTTATATCATAGGTCAGGAAGCTAATAATAATAAAAAAACCCAAACAAACAATATACAAATATCAAATAATATGATCTTAATAACAACTTCATAAAGGCAAAAAATATCATTATCACTCTGTACTTTCAGCTGAACAAGTCAATATTTATCTTAAAAGCATCTTCCAAAATTCAATTTTAACTAGGTGAAGAACACCCCAGAACACCGATTGTCAAAAAGTGAAATAATACAAGAACAAAGTAATAATAACAATTAAAAAAAAACAACCAACCAAAAAACCCACGATACTATGAGTCCCATTATATGGAGGGCTGAAATTACAGTTCAAAGTTTTTGTAAACAGATCAACCGAATGAAAACTTGACACTTGAAACGTGGCAGGAAGAGAAGATTTGGTTTCTGACACAGCAACCAGGTCCTTTGGGGCTGCCCTCTTCCTGAGGGGAAGGAAGGGGCAACAATTTCATTAGCCAAGAAAAAGCTAATTAGCAGCATTATTATATGTGCTTACAAGTAAGAGAGAGAGCATGTTCTTAAACACCTGCAGGCTTCTCAGTTTATGTGAGAGAACTACAGGGGTTTTTGTTTGGCTTTTGTGTTCGTTTGTTTGTTTTTACATAAACAAAAATCACTTTCTTGAAATTACAGGTGAATTATTAACTGTATATGTTAACTGTAAAAGATTTCTTCTACATGAGGAAACAGCTTGATCTTTCCAAATAGTTAGGAGCTGCTAAAAGGTATTTGGGAACTTCGCAAAGTAGAATCATTAAATAGTTTGGGCTGGAAGGGACCTTTTAGAAGTCACCTAGTCCAACGCTCCTGCAATAAGTAGGGACAGCTTCAACTCAGTCAGGTTTCTCAGAGCCCTGCCCAATCTGCCCATGACTGTTTCCAGGGATGGGGCATCCACCACCTCTCTGGGCAACCTGTTTGTGTCTGTCGTGGGTTTATTTGGTTAGGGTTTTTTTTTTATATAAGAGGAAGATTGGCTTATGTTGGAAGCCTCTGGAAGTTTCCCTCCATCCTATAGAGCAGGGCCAATGAGGGCCAGCTCCGAGGAAAACTTCCTGCTTTTGAACCATTAAGTTACGCCCCTGCGTGAAAACATATTTAAGAAGTTGTGGCGCAGTTAGAATTTGGCAGCCATGGGTTAACAACATCACAACGCAGACATCAAGGTCAGTGCAGGAGGAGAAGAGGAGAAGGAGGGGGAGGGACCCCACGGATCAGGGAGTGGACTTAAAACTATTATTCCCTGAATACGTTGGTGATGACCATGGTGATTACGAGTTGTCCCCTCGAAGCCCATGGGATCCATCGGGGTGCAAAGACCCCCCTGTTAGAGCAGGGGGAGGCATGAAAGAAGCTGTTACCTCGTGGGAGGCCCCCAGAGTGGAGTAGAGTCTTGCAGAGATTTGCAGCCGAGACCCACAGAGGGAGAGGACCCACGCTCAGCAAGAGGAGCCCCCAAGGTGGAGCAGAGGCCCTGCAGAGATCTGCAGCCGAGACCCACAAAGGGAGAGGACCCACGCTGAGAAGGAGACCCCCCAAGCTGGAGCAGAGTCTCGCAGAGATTTGCAGCGGAGACCCACGGAGGGAGAGGACCCACGCTGAGCAGGAGACTCCCCAAGGTGGAGCAGAGCCTTGCAGAGATTTGCGGCTGAGACCCATGAAGGGAGAATCCCATACTAAGTAGGTACAGGCAGTTTTTCGTGAGAGACTGCACCCCATGGAATGACCCACGAGAGAGCAGAGGATCTCTCTCTCGTGGGGGGGACCCCACGGAGCGCAGGGGAAGGACTCAAAGTTGTAATTCCCCTGTGACCGTGGTGATGACTGTGGTGAAGCGAACTGTCCCCTTTGCAGCCCACAGGAAAACCCCCTGAGACAGAACTGTTGCTCCAGTTTTGGACTTAGATCTGTGAATGGCTGACCCAACAACAACTGACTGTAAACCTTCCATTCCCCTGTCCCTCACACCATCAGGGAAAGGAGGGGGCATGGACAGATCAAGGGGTGGTGGTGGGAAAGTGTTTCTAACCTGTTTTTATTTCTTAGTTTTAGTTTTTAGTTTGTTAGCAATAAATTTAAGCATTATTCTAAGTTCTGCTTTGCCCGCAGTGTTAATCAAAGCTCCTCTTTCGGTTGTTATCTCTAGCCGTAAATTACTAGCTGGTTTTCTTTCTTCCCTCTGGAAGGTGAAAGGGGGTGGGGGGAGGCCTTGAAGGAGTTTTGCTGGACATCAGGCATTTATCGTGGGTCAAACCACGACAGTGTCCCATCACCCCATTGTAAAAACACCTTTCTTATATCTCATCTAAAAATCAACCTTCCTTCAGCTTAGAAATATTACTTCTTCCTATCAATCCATGCTCTTCTAGAAAGTCCCTCTCCAGATTTTCTATAGGCTTCCTTTAGGTACTGGGATGTGTCATAAGGTCTCCTTGGAGCCTTCTCTTCTCCAGGCTGAACAAACCCAACTGTCTCAGCCTGTCTTCACAGGAAAAGTGCTCCAGCCCTCTGACCATCTTCACGGCCCTCCTATGGACTCACTCCAACATATCTACATCCCCCACCTGTTGGGGGGCCCCAGGGCTGGATGCAGCACTCCAGGCGGAGTCTCACCAGAGGGAAGCAAGAGACAGAACTCCCTCCCTTGACCTGCTGGCCACACTGCTTTTGATGCAACCCAAGATACACTTGGCTTTCTGGACTGCAAATGTACATTGCTGGCCCATGTCCAGCTTTTCATCCACCTGCAACCCCAGGTCCGTCTCAGCCAGGCCTTCCCATTATCCATTGTTACTAGTTTGCCAGCTTTGCTTTTCCGTGGGGGTACACTTTCTTGGACTTTTCTTTTTTGGCTGACCTACCTGTAGAAACCCGTCTTGTTATTCTTTGCATCCCAAGTTCAGTTCCAGCCTTACTTTGATCTTCCAGGGCCCATCCCTGCACAACCAGACTGCATCCCTATACTCTTCCCGGGATACCTACCCTTGCTTCCACTGTACTAAAAAAGTATCATTTCTTTAGGAACTTACACCACATCTAGAGCTGGGTTGGCTCCCACTCTCCTCCAGAAGGCATGTGGGCAATAAAAATAATGGTCCAAACCTCCAACTACAAGGGACCTGACATGCTTTTCCAAGTCTATGTGAAAAACACCAGGCCCAAGCAGGGCAGATGTGCATCTCCCTGGGCCATTTTCATACTTTTTTTGGGTAAGAAAGAGACGCACAATCTCTGTTTGGCCTGAAAACATCTAAATCCAAGTGTTTCTAGTGTATCTCTGTTTCTAGCTGCTGATTAACTTGAGTAAAAGCATCACTCCAGAGCATGGCTATTAACAAACACAGAAGTCAAGGTTCTCTCTATATTGCATTTAAAGGTGTCAGTTTTATAGACTTGAACAAAGTAAATTCAATTTTAAAAGTCTTCATAATATAAAAGGGTTATCTGTTTCAAAAAAAGACACCCACATTATTTAGTCCCAGATCTCCAGGAATCATGCACAGAGTGAAGTACTCTCCCTGGCACTCACTATACGACTTCAATAGAAGAAAAGACTTCCAGATAAAACACTCTTCAAGTATTATAGCAAGGTGCATCTTCTTTAGCCAACATACTGCCAGTTTCCTCTGTTCTCCCTTTGCCTATTTCCAGACTTCCAGGTTTTGCAGCATTGTCAGAGGATGGGTAATGCAGTAGAAAGCAAATCTCTCAACTCTTACAGCTGTTGGACCCGATGGGTTCAGCGCACACATCCTTCTTGGCACACAGAGAGCCGCAAAAACTGACAGCTGTACTAATGCACACAGTGCTTGTAAATAATGTATGCAGCAAATAGTTCATAGTTTTAAGCTGCATCTGCCTCTGGAACTGTCTGGCATGTGATGTGCAACCTGTTTAGGCACATGCAGGCACCTAAACAGCACCGGGGTTCTAGTGAAGAAAGCATTTCGTAGCACTTCAACTTTATCTTTTTCAGTTCTGTGGGAGCAGAGGGCATTCCTTTGATTACTCTTACACCTGAGACATTAAATAGATTTTACTTCTTAAAGCCACTTAGCAAAGTTTAAACTTCTCCAACCCAGAACTTCTTTTTACCCCAAGAATTGGGGCAGAAACTGGCAAGTCTCCTCTGAAAGACACAAGAATCCCAGGAACTTCCAGCAGTTTTCTCCCTTGCTCCTCTGTAAGGTGAACTGAAAAGCAGCTGGATCTATGCTTCAGAAGTCAGCAAATTACTCTAGGAACAAATGTTTAATATATTGCCTTTCCTTAGGGATTGAAAACTCCTGAAGATTAGCAGAAATAATTATATCCAAACATGAAGTTAAAGACACGCATTTAATTTATGACCTTAATCCTTAACTCGTTTTCGGATCATCATCTTGATTTTAAGAGCAGTAATGTGAACTTAGTTTTTAAGCCAACACAGTAGAGACTCGGGGGGCAAACAAATTGGGGAAAAATACGAGAGGGCCGAGACATAATCCCTATGCATGTTTTTCACATTTTAATGAAGAGAAGCAGCTTGCACAGACATCCACAAAATTACTTGACCAAGATTGCCTACAAAAAGGAAAACATAAAAAAGGAGGGGGGTGGGAGGGGGAGCCCAAAACAACCCAAATTTACTCTTTTCTTTAAAGAACTAATGTAAAAAGTTTCAAATACTCAAAGCATCCCTGATGGGTATATCTCCACCTGGATCACTGCAAGGATACTGCAGACACAAGTAGCTTTCCTTATTATTCCAAAACATCTGAAGATAAACTGGTGCTCTCAACCAGCATAAAAACTAGGCTGATGCACCAAGAAAAAAGTTCAAGAATGAAAATTCCCTTTGAAACTTACAGGTCTAAACACTTGCTCCTGAACCTCAGTTTTGCATGCTAAAACCAATAGTGCTTGACAATACAGCTTTTCCTGTTTGTTTTTAACCAGTCTGCAGACATCAAGGTTGGGTCCATTGGTCAGGACCTGAAGGCACTAGTAGACTTCACCGCAGCCAGGACCTCTACCCATGGGCCCAAGAGCTGCTCTTAAGCTCATCCCAAGGCCTTTAGCCTGTTCTTCAGCTACGCCACTGGCACTGCTATCTACAACCCTGTCATTTGGACAGACCTACATCACATCCCTGCCTTGAGTCCTGGCTCTGGATCCATTCACTCCTGCTTGGACTCTGTCCAGGGACCAGGTTCATTGCTCGTCAGGTCAGGGACAGGTGGTAGAACCTGTTACCAGTGCCCAATTCTGGTGCAAAGCACAGAGCAACATGTGGGACTTGGCAGGAACCACTGTACAAAACCAGGCACAGATATATTGTAGATTAGGAAGGAGGGAAAGTCTCCAAGAACGCGGAAGGTACAACAGGTCACTGTGAATTCAAGTCCTCCTGTAAAGCTCTGTTGCCCTCCCCTGCTGCCAGTCATTTCAAGAGGCTACATTGGATAGGGGTCACCATCCTCCCATTTACTACAAATAATTGCCAGCTATTCTGATATCAATTAGGTACGCTGTGTGCTTTGTCTGCAAGGTCTGGCAGCACTTTTAAGTGGGTGACACCTTAGCTTTGAAACTGTAATTACTTACAGGACCAATAAGGCACTCCTATGCAATATAAAAAAACCATGCAATAATACCCTTAATATCCTTAACTTAATTCTTAACTCCTTAATTAAGGTGTAAACACTTTCTGAACCATTGGTTATGAAATTCAGATAAAAGAGCAGCTTTTGTAAGCAAGAGTCCTTCTATTTCAATCCCTTTGCACACACACTTCCCTGAATTTACTTCAGTTCCCCACCCAAAAGCCCCCTTTAATTCAAGAATAACATTGCAAAGGCAGTAGTTAATCATTATCTTCAAATATAACCAGATTACGTAAAGCACAAAGTTATCTCAGAAACTTAAATCCATATTCTTGCAGCCACTTCACCACAGCAGTTAAAGCCAACTCCTAGGGTCCCCATCACCCTGAAGACATTCGCTCTTACTGAATCTCTGTTGCTGCCACATGATCCAATTTTTTCAACTATTTCCCTTCTTATTTAGGCAGGGCATAATTTCTAGTCAGGTGTAACACATTTAAATATATCTCACTTCTAAGAACACTTGACTAATATTTTCAGATTGTCCTGTGAGTTACTTCACTCAGCATTAATCGCTGCAGCATTTTACCATGCTTTCATCGTGGCTGCATTTACGTCACAGGGAAATAAAACATATTTGTGTGGGGAAAACTGGCCCTCATTTCACACCTACTGAGATTTCATGCCCTTATTTTCCATATACATGATGACACTTTATTCCAGTGCTCTTCGACTGCTTAATATCCAGCCTGAACAGGCAGACTTAAACTTAATAATGTACTGGATCCACATGACTACACCATTCACTGGTGTAAAAGAGATGAACATCCTCTGGGGCTCATCAGCCCCTCACAATGACTCCAGAGGGAGTCCAAGGCAACTGGGGATGGACCTGAGTTTGTATCATGAAAAGTCCCATTTTTGTATACATTACTGACAGAGTGACACAAAATATGGCTCGTGTAATAAAAACAAGAAAGCGTTTTAGGATTTTAGCAGAGCCCATTAAACTACTCAAGTTCTGCCTATGGAGATATTTTATTTCTACTCTTGCCCCTCCCCCAGTCCTTTCACACTTTGTTCAGAAAGATGAAGAAGAAAAATCAGCAGCAACAAAGCCCCATTCTCCTCTCTCTCTAGAGCATGTAGAATACACCCTTATATGTTTTAAGGCAAAAATCAATTTAAAGACTAAATATCTTCTCATTTGGAGCTTTACTGTGATCAACATTTAAACTTGAGGGCTAAAAAATCCTTCAAGATAAATGGTCTCATTTTTTATTTAAAAGCCTTTCACAAAGTATTAGAAAGCATAAACTGACTTACACAGAAAATACTAATTTCAAAGAAATTGCAAGACTATTTAGCAAGAGCTAAACTGAGGCCTCTTCAAAGGGAAAAAAAATCAAATGTGTTCTGTAAGAGAAGTACTTTCTTATTTATTCAACTTTTCATCTTAGAGGTAGCTACTTCTTATTTGAGGAACACTTACAAGTTTAAATGAAGTCCCTCAGCTGTCTTCCTTCCTCCTTTTGGGGCAGGCAGACAGGAAAAGTTTATCTTTTGTTACTTAACTCAGAATTGGGCCTTTTATTTTAAGACATCTAACAAAAAGAATAAAAAGGTAAACATATATCACAGAGGGCAGCTGAGTTCCTAAGACTTGAGCAACCTTCCCGACTGCCTGCCTACAGCCACTCTGCACACAGGCGCAGGAATAACTTCAAAGTACTCACCAAATTCTCCCTCCCTTTTCAGAGCTACGGGCACAGTGCACACCAAGCTGCCCACAGACTGTCAGAGCAAAGCCTGAAGGCAAGGGAACAGCTTCCTGCACAAAACCAGAAGTTCCTCTTCGTCCCTCATCAGCTACAACCATCTTCACCTGAGCTGCATCTCAAGTCCTTCAGAAACCTGAACCTTATGGATGCATTATTTCCCCTTTGGATCCACCACACTGAAAAACAAGAGGCCTTCAACTTCAATACGATATTGGATTTGAATAGTGGCTTGCTGTCCATTCTGTACAAATTTGTCTAATGCTGAGTACAAGATCTTTCATATTTTCAGTGAATATAACCAAAGAAAGTCAGAGTCTGAGGAGCGTTGATGGAATGTGAGAAAAGGCACCATATTATAGACTTCCAGTTGCCTAGAGATCATTATTAGCAAAAGCGTAATTTTCTTAGACTTTAGAACTCCCACCAAACCACCTACATTCCTGAAAACTGAGCTTTTGGAATTAGGTATCCAAACTTCTCCTCCTGTGCCCTCATACTGCCCCCACACACTGAAGTTTTCTTTCCCACTCATTTCTCCATCCATCCATGAGAAATCAAATAATCGTACTGGCCTGAGCATGGTGTCCCCTAAAGCAGCATGGAGAGCAGCTTACACCTCTAGAACTGCTCACAGTCTGTATTTGTTTCTACTCAGATTTCACACATTTCAGGGATTTTTCCCAAGACCCCAGAGAATGACAAGCTAGGTTTCATTTTTAGATTAAGCCTGAAACACAGTAGAAGGTGATAGTGCTATGCAGCACTCTTTGGAGAATGAGGTGGTTTTGTATTTGACCCCTTATTTCAATAGGCTGGTAAATCTTCCCTTGTTCAAGTTGTTCTCATAATAAACCCCAACTCCCATCTCACCAATGTGTTATTATTGCATGCACAAAGCCATGACGAACACAAGACACTGCCCATCAGCATGAAGACACTAAACAAATACCATTTGTTTAATTCAGAGGTGCCCTTGGCCAAGCATGCAAATCCCAACGCCTACACTAATTCAGTTGAAAGAAGAAAAATATATGCTACTTTCTAAAGGTTGGTGAGTACATGGCATATTCTGTTTATTTTATTTATCATGGGAACAAACACCATAATATTATCAGTTTCTCTTGAAATCAGAACTTGGAATGTCCAAGACCTTTCTCTGCAGAAAGCTTCAAGGACAGTGCCTTTGTTCAGTGACCGTAAAACAGGAGTATGTGCTTTGCTCAGCTTAGAGGACACAGGTCTCTGAGAGATCACTTGGGTCACTTCATCCCACCAACTTCCTGACAAACATATAATAGGTGTCCAGTTTCAAAGGGCTCACACAACATCTACTCCACATGTCCCTTCTCTTTCTCCTCCCTCCCAACCCCATCTTGTGGCAGATCAAAAGCATTTTGCAATAACCCATAAAATCCTCTCAAGACCAGTAGCTTCAGCATTCAGCCTTTTACCATCACACACAAGTGGGGGAAAAAAGGCATGGCTGAGGTTCCCTAAGTTTAAAGAAACCTTCCCTAAGTACTTGTCTACAGAGATGACGAGCACTGCCAATGTCCTGTGCCTGCAGAATTTGTTGAACAGCAGTGCAAGGTAAAAGACATGCTTCCGGAAAGAAGAGACAAATTCTCTTCCCATCTATCTGGGATTTAATTTCCTGTTAAGTAACCACAATGAATACTTCCTAATGAAGTTGTTATAGATTTACCCAAAAGAGTAATTTTGTTAGGAACAGCAGCTGACAACAACTTTTATCTTGAAAGGAGCACTGCATTCAAAATTTCAAGTTTTAAGACAATTACACCTGGTAGCTATTTTGAAGCTCCTGCAAAGTCTCAACAGTGCACACAGATGTCTGCTTTCAAGACTGACTTTGCAGACCTATCTGTCATTCAAAAAAAAAGCCTTTCCATACAACTTCTGTAATTACTTTTGTATAGTGCAGTCCCAAATCAGTGAAGCATATCACCTCTGGAAGCCATCTAAAACACAAAAATGACAGGGTTCAACAGAAAAAAAATCACGTGGATGTGACCCAGACAACCCTACAAAAGGGATAAGAATGGGTAAGAGGGTTGTGTGGCAGCAGCCAGGCCCAAACCAGAAGAAATCACATGCAACCTCAAGTACAAAAACAATGCTTGGTTCTCTACCTACCACTGTACCTTTATTAGGCAAGTGCTTTGGCACCTTCTTAAATTAGGGTCCACATCAATTGTTTCCCTCTCCCCTCCTGCTAAAATGACCTTAGAATAGTATTCTTTATTTTTCAACTCGCTAACCCAACTTGCACAGGGTAAGCACATTTAATAAATACAGACCCTGCAGAACCTTGACAGTTCCACTCCCCAAGCCAGAAAAGCTGTATGTTTACTAATAAACTCCAAAAGTGCTTGAGGACTGTTGTAAAAAGGCAACCTACAGGAGATCCTTTAGAAAATAAATCTGGCTTCTTTTTATTTGCTTTTTGAGCTGTTACTATTCACATCCCCAGTCATTCTGATATCACTAAATCAAACTGGCTTTAAAAAGCAAATAAAGGGTTTGCAGGAACAAATAGGCAGTAGGCATTGCCAAGCCTACCCAAGTTTTAAATTCCTTTTCAAGGTTTTCAGCTAAAAATATCTTTAAACAAACCTTTCTGTTTTCTACATTACAAACACATATCTTTTCTTTTGTAGATACGAAAAGAAACAGAAGTTGAAAAAAAAACCCCAACAAATGAAACAAAAAAGACCAAAACACAAACACCAAACCCCCCACCCCAAACCCCAAGCCATCAACAAATCTACAGACAACACAGCTGGCAAATTTAATAGTACAGTCCTAGCAGCCTCAGTAAAATGCAAAAGGTAAATAAACACTACAAGCGGCAGAAACATCCTATTTTACAGTCCGTGTGATTAACCATTGCAGGTAACACCAGCCAACAACATCCCGCCTGTGAAACCTCTTCACACCAGGGGACCGCTTTGTTTCTGTGATTCGGGGATGCTGCTGGGGTTGCTCCCACAGCCCGCACCATCACCGTGCCGGGCGGGCTCTGCGGGGCAGCCCCGGCCACCCGCACCCCCCGGGGGCAGAGGGCATCCCGTGGCGACAGCCCCGTTGGGCATTTACTCGCTCCTTCTCAGGCAGGTTATCGCGCTTGCCTTTGTTTGGCTTCCTCCCCCAGCCCGGATCTTCCGCCGCTAAAACTGAGAGGGGGGCAAAACCGGGAGGAAGGAAGAGAAACCCCACCCGCCAAGGCCCCCCCGAGGCGTCCCCGACCGGGCTGCCCGGGGTTCGGGGCGATGCCCGGGGTTCGGGGCGATGCCCGGGGGGCCGAGGGCGGCTCCGGCGGGGCTGCCGCGGGGCACGGTGCGCCCACCTCCACTCACCTCGGCGCCCTGCCCGCAGGAGGACCAGGTGGCCGCTGCCGCCGGCGCTCAGCAGCTCCCCCCGGGCCCAGCGGGATGGGAAGGAGCGGGATGGGATGGGATGGGATGCAGCGCGGGGGAGGTGTCGTGGGGCTCCGCCCGCGGGCGAGGGGGCGGCGGAGGGGGCTGCCTTTTGTCGGGGCTGCCTTTTGTCGGGGCTCCGATGCTCTCGGCAACACCGGCATCCCCCGCCCCGTGTGCGCTCCCGGGGGAGGCGGGCAGAGGCCCTTTGTGTGTCGGGGCGAGGGAGCGGAGCGCTCGTCCCTGCGGGCACCTGGAACAGCCGGGCGGGCACCGCCGCCTCCTCGCAGCGGCTCACAAAGGGCAGGTGCTCACCAGGTAGGGATTGGTCGAGTTAGGGGCTTGGCGTGCCTTTTTCAGGGAAAAGTGGTTATTTCCATGAAAGGAGTTGCTACCTGTAGGAGTATCGCATCATCTTTTGGGGCACTGTGGCAATGAGGGACAGGGTTTAGTGGGAGTGCTGGGTTGGACTCGCTGATCTTCGAGGTCTTTTCCAACCTAAAAAATTCCATGAGTCTGTAATAGTGGAAAGGCACACCCTGTGCCACACGAAGTTTTGCAGCCTCAATTCTGACATTTCCTAGTGTTTCAGTGCTTGGTTCACAGTGTTTTGTTTTACTTTTATTGAAAGGTGTATATGAAGGTAACAGCGTTTTTTGTGTTTACATCTTGATCAGACAATTGCACAGCTGTAAGCGGATTAGTTTTCCCATTATACAAAACAAAAAAAGGCAGCAAACCAACCAACAACAGGTGTTTGCTCTCTTAGGTATCCCCAAACAGTAAAAACTTTGCCTGTAAGCAAAGCAGTGCACAGCGTGTGCTTTTGTATAAACAAAATGCTTATACAAAATGTTTATAAGAAAATGTTTTTAACAAAATGTTTATACATGCGTGCTGCATGTATAAACATGCGGAAAACAGGTACTGCATGGGAAGCATCCAAGGTGTGTGCCAAACTGACCATACAGGCTTTCCCAATCCCTTCTTCTCTCAGGTGGACAGCAGTGTTTCACACTACTTTCTACACCCCTGCTTGCAACAGTGGTGATTTACATTTATAGTAACTGAACTGCAGGTTTCAGAAACGAAATTTTTTGGAAGATTATTCCAGGACTGAGGACAAAGAGGGGTTACATGTATTCCCTGCACTTTCTCTTTCTTGAGTGAGAGGCTTCTGATTTTTAGAAATATGTCAGATGACAGAGATATGCTGTGTACACTTGTCTTCTTAATAACCTGAAATGCTTTAAGCGACCCAGTGACCCAGAGTAGTGTCAGGAAATGGCTTACAGAAACAAGTTTCAGTACCTAGCAGCTTCTTAGAGCAGCTTTACCCAAAATGTGGGTCAAACTGAACCTGAAGTAGGTAAGTAATCAAGTCGCCTTAGCAGCAACCATGCTCTGTTCGCCATGAGATGTGTGCTCCTGTATGTTATGGGAAAGAGTGAGCCTGCAACACTTCACTGCAAAACAGGGACTGTGCAGAAAGGAAGTCCAGATTCACATAGATCACTGTTTTTTTCATTTCTTTTGTTTTCAGTATCTCACAAGAACATTTCAGTGTTGGTTGAAAAGATCTGGTTGGTCGTCCAGGGAAAAGGGCCAATTAATGATGACATGAAAGAACAGAGAGGATGCCTTAATTTGGAAATACTATCAAAAATAGCTTTGAAAGAAGTCTCTGAAGCACAACGGAGGCTGCAAGCAAACATACAATTTAGGTTTCTGTTCTTTTTTTGTTGCAGACATTGTTAGTCTTTATCCGTACAGCTATACCTATGGCAGTAAACCATATGGAGCTAGAGCTCAAAATTAAACCACAGCACAGGTCATCTTCTGTGCTGTCTATGGGGTGGTGGTGTCCCCAGCGTGGCGCTGTCTAGCAAACCAGCAGAGGCAGCTCCCAGCACAGCTCATGGGTTGGTGTGGGCCAGGGGCCACTCCCAGCAGACTGCCTGCATGCAGCTGACCTATTTCAGGAGATAAGAGAGTTTAGCTGTGCAGATGCAAGGCCATGTTGTGCCAGCTGGTTCCCGAGCCAAAGGACAGTTCCTGACCTGGTTTATTGGCTAGTAGAAACAGGAGGTTTTTGACTTTTGTGATCCCTGCTGTGTTCTGTGTCAAAGCAGAATTTCAGGCACTGGCTGGCAGTGAAAAGTCAGACCAAAGATCTGAGCATTTTATTGATCAGGCAGGATTTCTGCAGGAATCTTTGCTCAAAAGAAGATACAGTTGCATTGGCTAGTAGTATCAAAATTTATGGAAGAAATCTATCTTATTATGAATAGACTTTGTTTCCTCAGAAATGTTATTTCTTCTACATTAAATAAAATATATTCATTAATACAACATTGGCTTTTTAAAGAATGCCATATTCCATGGAAAATACTTTTTTCTGACTAATGCCAAGAAGCTGGGGTGCATTTCAGCAGGGAAGCAGTTAAGTTTCAAGCAAATGTCAAGAACAGATGGCACTTAGGAGTCCTAAAGAAATTAATAAAGAAAGTAAGGAAGTAAGTCACTAGAGCAAATGTGTGCTTTCACATTACAGTAGCTGAAGGTAAAAGTGGTTTGGAATGAGATTAAATTATCTTAAGATATCTGTCTTAAATATGAGTAGTAGGGTGCGATTCCTAGGAATTGTAAACCAATGAAGGTGTTATGGCTCTGGCAAAAATTGTACCATGGAGCACCTCCTTCACACACACACTGCCCTGTCAGTGTGAAAGTAATAATAAATAAATACATTTGGGGGTAGTTTTGATGACTTTTTTTTTTTAAACTTTTCAGCTCAAACAAAAGCTGGGATGAGAAAGCCCAGAAGGATCTAACGAATGCTGAGGTGCTGAACATGCTCAGTTATTGCACAGATGTTGAAGACTATGAAGAGAGAAACTCTGCAATGTGTTTGAGACTTGCTGGCATGGCAGTGTTTTGGGAGTCAGGTCGGGAAAGGAGGCAACAATATTTTAAGTGAAAGAAGCTCCTCTAGTTCAGGAGTTAACTTATGGTCCTGTGCTTTGTGTCCTGTGCAAAACTTGTCCAGAAAGACACTGTAGAATGCACTTTGACATTAAATTTCACAAAGAGATGTACAAAGGTATGTACGTAGGGAACCATTATTGTGTGCCCTGCGTGCTCTGGTGTGATTCTATGTGCATGTAATTCAAGTGAGAGCAGAATTAACTGTGATACTGTGGCAAGAACTTACCTTAGTATGAGGTGTACCTGTTTCTGCCAGTTATGAAGTCTGGAGGGGCTACAAAGTAAAAACAAGTTGGCTTCCAGAGAGAAATTACGTGAATTGTGAAAATCAAAAATCTCAGACCTTTTTTTATTGAGCAACTGGTCTAAGCCATATCTTGTACAGAATCAGAAACTGTCTGTAAAATCATAGTAATGTACTAAGAAAAAAATGCAAACAAAATTAAGACTCAAAGCTGTTATTTGCAGAAGTTCTCCAGGATAAGTTAGGGAGATTTTTGAAACGTGATGAAAACAGTGATGACTGTCCACAGGAAAGAGGAAATTCAATTTTTTTTTATTTTGGTTTTTTTTTTTTACATAGACTGACTTATCTCTTTTTTATAATTATAGCAATAATTATTGAGTGATGTAAAACAATTTCTATTAAAATGAAAGCAGTCTAAAAATACCCCCCAAACCCCAGAGCAATAGAGATTTGTGTAAATAAAACTGATTTATTAGTGGCAAATATAATGGAAATGTGATAAATTGGGAAAAGGAAGAGCCCAGACTTTCAAGAATCCCATTGGTAGGCTGCACAATTCCATGTTTTTACAAGAAGTGAGGAAATACGTTACCATAAAATCTATCCTGTCTTCTTTTTACACTCTGAGCATTAACAAACATGACTCATAGACCCAAGGGACACTATGCAATCACACTTTGCTTTCTGATTGTGCAAAGTATCTCCAGAAATTTCTCATCCTCTAGTATGAAATATTTACCTTAATACAAATCCTAAGAACTCACTAAAAGTAACATCAGACTCTCCATAAATAATAGAAAGACTCTTGATTTCAGGGTTATTCTCAGGCTGAAAAATCAAGCTGAGTGTACTAGAAATACCACCAGAGGTAGTAGTCCTTTTAGCCTATTTAGTTAGATTTTGTCCAAAGGGTGCTGCAGCAGTTTCAGCTTGTTAGGTCTGGATGTATCCACCCTTTTGTATCCACCAGGGGTCTTGATAAAACACAGGGCAGTTGGCATAACAAATGGGAGAAGAACTGGCTTGAGCAGAAATGAAATGGATGAGACACTCAAATATGTGCAGTGAATAGGAAGAAAGCTAATTAGCTACAAAGAAAAATAAATGCACACACCAACTGCTCTTTGATGCCCTTCCTGAACTCATTTTGATTCAAAAACAGGCTTGGAATTTGAAAAACAGATGATCAAATGGGAGATTTCTTTAAGCATTGTGACCACTTATGTGAAGACCCACAGGATCCTGAAGTCATTCATCGTAAACCTCCTACCATTTATTGCCAGAGTTCCCTGAACTAGTTGCTGGAACAAAAGTGAAGATACTCTTCAGTGTTGTAAGAGAAATGAATAAGCCAGGATGAAGGTTATCTCCTGGGAATCAGCTGATAAAGGGGAATCCTTTGCTGGGACCTTCCTATTGGAAGGGACGAGGAAACCTGTAGCAGCAACAGTAGGGACTACAGGAAACCATAGCTGATGTGGTGAAAGACTCTTCCTATACATGGCTTTAAAAAACTCTAAACTCTTGTGAAATCCATAAAGGATTTTGCTGTGCTCTTCCATTTTTATTGAACCAGCTCTGAGGAAAGCACTAGCAGCACAAAAGCAGGCAGAGTTCATGCAGCTGATGTGTGCCCTTGCTATCCCATGTAGCAGAGCTTCCAGAAAGGGCCTGCAACAACAATGCACTCTCAAATGCCTGTCACAAGATAGTGGTTTCCTGCAGGTATGGGGAAATCTACCAGGCAAGAATCTCCCCATATTTTGATTTAGTGAATATGTGAGATTTCTAGCAAATTCATGCTGGAAGTGGCAATGGAAAATCTGTCCTGTTGTTTACCTGGGTGATTGGCACAGAATCCGATGGGCACTTCTAGTGCCTGTAAAGCATATCTGGCACGTGAAGCGTGATCCTCTCTCCTCTCCTCCCTTCCTTCCTTTCAGGGTAAGAAGAGTCAGGACAGGCCTCTCATTAGCAGGCTGTTAAAGGTGCTGGAGGACTAGGAGCTCTTCCTGTGCCTGAGTGCGGAATACATCTAAATGGAAGGAGGAAGATTCCCTGGCTAGAGGCCTGGGTTTCTGAAGATGCTTAGGTCCTACAAAACTCCATAGCTTCAGGATGCAACGTCTGGACCTTGTCAGCTAAATAAGATTAGTCCTAATCTGTGTATTGGGGACATGGCCACAAGCAATAAAAATCATGTGAGAGGACGAAGCTCTAAGTCCATCCTGCTGATGGCTTGTACAAGAGCCCCAAATTCTATGTTCGCTATTCACATTTCAAATTTTGTGTGTCTGTGTCTTTGTTGTCATAGTGATAGAAGGCACTGAGAATATTTTGTGAGATTTTTCTTTGTCATGGGTGCAAAACATCCTTTTACATGTATGTTTTCTTCCCTTCTAGTTGTTTTTTTCCTTAGCTTCCCCAGGAGGCTTTTTTTTAATAAAAAATGAATTAATTAATGTTCACTGTGCTTATGTTCAGTACCATTAGACAGTATATACAAACATATACAAACAAATACAATACATACTAAATGACTTGGCCTGAGTGTAATTATTAAAAATATGTTTAAATATTATTTGTTTTTATTCTCAATAGCCATCCAACAGAGAATTTCCTGCTTGCTGTAATGGGAGCTTAGACACCTGCACTGAAGACAAACAGCTCTAAGTGCCTGAACCTGAACCTCACACTTGGCTTCCTGGATCATATTTTGACACTGAGTTGTTCCAATACACAGCTCCCACTTAATTCTGCTTATGCAGAGAAGAGGCAGACAGGGCAAGGAGAGTGGAAAATTTTGTGGGACTAGAAACGTGGTATGCTTCTATGTTCTGCCATATGTGAGGAGGGGATTTCAAAGTCCTAGGTGCTGCTGTCTTCTGTGGGAAGCACAAACTGCGTCAGAGCTTTAGGGTGTGCACCATGAAACAGCTGAAACATAATAATGAAAATATATAGGAAAGAAATTGTTTGGGACTAAACAAAATCCATGGACTTTCCTTAAAAATATTACTAGAGCATGCTAGTTTTGAGTACATCTGGTGGAGTGGTAGAGAATAAACAGATTTGCAACTCATGAACCCTATTAGAAGAGTGGTGTGATATGGCAGAAAGATGAATGTCTGTGAATAGTAATGTAAAAAGTGAGGTGCAGGCGAATGTCCAAAATAGATAGTCATCAGACTGACAAGTCAATCCATGTGAGAGGATACCTGAACTCTACTGTGGGTCAGGGACACTTGTTTTTATGCCACACCAACTAACTTTCCTAACTCCCAAGCTGACATACTTTAACATCTGTAGTGTCCGCATACAGATAAGAAGACAGAGCAGTGACAAGAGTATCATGGAATCCACAGTGTCTGGCAGCAGTAGTCTGGGCTTTTTGCACAAGATCCACTTTCTTCCCTAAATTAGTAGAGTTCCAAACATACTCTCTTGTCCCAATATCTGGATACAAAATGAATTATATCAGGATTGGTAAGTGTGCATATCTGTGAAATCTGTAAGAGGCATGTAAATCTTCACAGACTGAAACAGTTAAAAAGTTAGTAGCGTGGTTGGATATTAACCTTTTGGAAAACACAAGTACCTTCTAGAAACTAATTATTTGCTGTTCTCAAATAGCAACAGCTCTGAAACAATGAGTAAGGGTGGAGACTTTTCGAATGAGAAGATTAGTTGCCAGTGAAATTAAGATAACATCTCAGCTTTCTGGATTTCAATGTTCATACACATTTGGAAATAGTGTTGACAGATGGTTCTCATGAACTACATCTGGAAATTTAAGACGCCAAAGTTGAGTGCATGAATATTATTCAGATAGGATATGATGGAAAGATTCGTGGGCTCAGGATAATATCATATTTCCCAAAGTTAATTGAAGGATATAATCATGATTGATGCAGAACCAGATCGGTATGAGGGAAATGTATCTTTCAGATATGGGTAAGAATTTCTCTGATGGCAGTGATGTTAGAATTTAAATAGCCATTTGCTTTCTAGGTTTGCTTCCCATCTTTGGTTACATATGAAAATGGAACTTTTTTTTCCCTTACAAATACTGTCACTCATAAATTCTTCCTGGAGACCCTCAAACATGAGTGGTCATATCAGTGTCACTCAAGACAGAATTGTAGGATACAGGTAGTTGCAATAAGTGGGTTAAAATTCCTTTTTTTTTTTTTAATACCTTCAAATGATAATTTTTATAAGGAAAAAAGAATTTGAAAGTCCCCTGAGACCGTGTATCCTTTAAGAACAACTAGCATGAATGTACTCACAAAGGAGATGGTTAATTTCCAAAACATGAACAATTTTAGTAAAGAAAAGGATAGATGAGCGTACCTTCAGTGTCAATTTGCTTAGAAAGATGCCTGGGAGAAGCAACAGAGCTGTATACAGGAGGGAAAACAAAGGTTATCTCCCCTGTGAGATGGGGTGGAAGGCATGGTTTGTGGTGTTTATGTGCACATGTTCGAGTATTTGTTGTACAGAAGCAACCAAGGCAGTCACTATTGTGGGGGTGATCATGTTGCCCGCAGTCTGCTGGTTTGTCTGCTGAATGCTCCTCTGAGAGAACATGAAAATGAGAGATTGCTCTTGTTAACATGTATGAGACTATGTTGGCTCAGTTGTAAAGGGAATGGGTTTTCCATTTCAGAATTAAGCTTGGTGTGCTAAAATAGACTTGGGGGGGAAGGGAGGTCCTACAGCATGTCAGGTACTATGTAAGGGGCAAGAAGGGAGAAAGGTAAATATACGTATCCCATTTCCTACCTACAGGGAGAACAAGAGTTGAGCAGGTATTAAAGTTTGAAGCCTTAGTCAAACTCTAGACATACAATTCAAGAAAGCTGGTTTCCAAATCATCTGCTGTGTGCTGCATCCAAGAGGACACAGAGAAGTCTGACTCATGTTCCAGTACAATCTACAATAGAAGGATCTTCAGCTTTTTTCCATCTGGACCAGTTCCTTTCAGCACAATGATACACAAACACATCTTTTGTGCTAAACTAATACATAATTTGGACTTTCTAAATAGAGTCAACTTAAAAGCCAAGTAAATCTCACATGTTACTGAGTTCTATCAGTGCATCAATGTTAAGCTTTGTGGTCTTGTGCCTGAAACCCCTTAGGAGGAGAGATGTTTCTTTCTGGGCTATAATTTTTCAGAATAAAATTATACACAGTACCTCTTCATAGCTGGGAATAAGCAATTAAATCTCAACCTAATTAATACTGACAACTTTCTCTAGCTATGCAGTTAAAGTCATCCTAGAAGTGAGCAGTTCAGTACTTGCTAGAAGAATGCTCTTCTATGCTGCCTACTTGGTTGGATGTATTTTCTGACATTAAAGTCAGCATACCACTTGATGGTCTTGATCCTTGGACCAGGATTTGTCTTCCTTCTTTTCTAAAACTCAGTCTTTATTAGATTGCAAGATCCAGCTTTCAAATTTTGTTACCATTTTAGTGTGAAGTATCTCTACAAAAGATGTTTGAAATCTCAAGGGAAGTTGTTGACTTGCTTTTTGAAAAAATATCATTGCTTTCCTCCTTAGGAAGAAGGAGCACATCAGTTTTTCCCAAATTATAAATAAAGAGATTAGATGTTTACAGTTCTCCCTAATACAATACAAATAGCCTCTGAACCTAGCAGGACAATGCATTTTATGTATTTTTAAAAGTGTAATGCACCATGAGATTTCTTAACCAAAATGAATAATGGAAAACATCAACAAGCCTTTTAATGGTTTAAAATTGAGTACTACTCCTATGTCTCCTTTAAATGGAAAATAAACACTTAACTGATTAAAAGCCAGTGTTATTAATTTGCTGCAGACTCACCAGTTAAAAAACAACAGATCACACAGTGTAATTTTTCTGTTAAAAGCCAGATCTAAACCTAGATGGGGACATTAGGCTTTTGATAAACCGATCTGTATAATGAAATGAGTTAATAGCTATATTTGTTTTTATCCCTGTTTTATCACCTCACAGTGTAAATGAAGCCTCTGAATAGGTATGGGTTTTGGTTTAGCATTTTAATTAAATTAATAGACCTGTAAGTATTTGCAATGGAAATACAACAACAAAGCTTTAATAGAATGGTCAAGTGGTATTTTTAGATTCCTGTGGAGTATCACCTGAGGAAACTGGAATATTCAGAAAACAAAACCAAGGAACATCAGTCTGTCTCCGACCTATCTCGCTTCATATCAAGGAAACCTTCAGGAAAGATTTTATATAGCAGGGTTGCATATACAGCAGAAAAAGTGTAGCCTCACTGTAGAATATAAGAAACAGTTTTCAATTAATTCTATAATGTAACTTACTAAAAAGAGCATAGCTTAAGAGGTATTGGAAAACACAAGCTATTGGATTTAGAGTACTGTTCAGAACTTAAATTACTTTCTATTATTTTTTCTTTTAAATAAATAAATAAATGTAGTTTTAGACATAAAGTAAATTATGTACTTATGAGGTAATTTGTCCTTTCTACGATCACATTTTTTTCAAAAAGTTTCAATGTAATATTTCTAATTGCAATTTATGCTGTTTTTCTTCTTTGCATGAATAAAGGGAAAAGCATCTTCCATATTTACATTTCCGTCTACTACCTTTTCCAGAAGCTTGTTTAGTAGAAACAAAATGTAATGGTCTCGAAACTACAGCAAGTCCCATAGTATTGTATCACCAAAAGAAAGAAAATGATGGTTCTGTGCACTCAGCCTCTTCTGTAAGAATCTGTAAACATTGCTACCAACCGAGATAGCAAAACACATTGTTTTTTTCTTCAATTCAGTCTCTTTAAATTGAAAACATTGCAAAAGAAAAGAGAAATACCTCTGGGTACCTTGCACAGCAGAACTGCAAGGAAATAGAGATCTTCTCTTATGTAGCTCATGAGTTTACTTTGGAAAGAACCTTAGCGGTTATCCAATCTGCGCAGGAGGAACAAAGCTCTCCTGGACGGGTACCAATTTCTATTAGCTTGGCAACATATCCCCCACACAGCTCACGTTCCAGCCCTCTCTGAATTTCTTTTTGTTAGTTTGCTTTTTTAGCTGACTACATATATTCTCTGAAAATCACAGAATCAAAGAATTGTTAGGTTTGGAAAGGATCTCTGGAAATCATCTAGTCCAACTTTGCTGCCAAGGCAGAGTTACCTAGGGCAAGTAACAGAGGAACGTGTCCACGTGGGTTTGGAATGTCTCCAGAGTGGGAGACCCCACCACCTCCCTGGGCAGCCTGTTCCAGTGATCTGCCACCCTCAATGCAAAGCAGTTCTTCCTCATGCTGAGGTGAAATTTCTTGTGTTTCAGTTTATGGCCACTGCTCCTTGTCCTGTCGCTGGGCACCACTGAAAAGAGTCTGGCACCCTCTTGGCACTCGCCTCTGAGATATTTACATGCATTAATGAGGTCTCTTCTCAGTCTTCTCCAGATTAAACAGGCCCAGCTCCCACAGACTCTCCTCATAAAAGAGATGCTCCAGACCCTTTATCATCTTTGTAGCCTCCACTGGACCCTTTCCAGTATGAGGAGAAATGAGGGTGACCTCAAGCATATTCAATAACAGAATCAAACACTCATTTCATTTTCTTTTATCTACTTACATTTTATTACAGACTAATATGAAACCATCTTATATTCATACTAGAATTATTGTAATTATTTGTGAGCAAACTTAAACCAGTTTTGAATGTTTATATTTATTGCAAGCAGATTCATGTCTCCTGCTTATATATTCTACATAAGGATCCAAAATGTGACTGAATATAAACAAGTTATATTTGGTTGTCTACAGAAATGAAAGTTAAAAATAGCACTGAAAAGAAACTTTACAGTAATGTATTCACAAACTGACTTTTCAAATCAAATAAATGAAGTAGTATAGGATAATCTAAACATTGGATTTGAAGGCTGATTTATTTTCAAATTAATGCACCTACAATTGTACAATTAAAAATAAGTGCCAGTATTTGGTGCTGATGACTACAGACATCTTTAATGTTTAATGCACAGATAACTAGCCCCCAGCCCCCGTACAGCAACTTTCGCAGATTCTACTTTACATTAGATCATGAAAGGACATCTCAAATGCAAAGTGTACATACCACAGAATTTATGTCCAAGACAACATAAACTGAAATTCTGGGAATCTTCATAAGAAAAAATTAAAGCTATATAAACTGATTTTTGATTATTCTGCAAAGTAGAATCATGTACATTTTCACTTTTGTAATACTTTCACAAATTTCCATTAAAGCTTTTTTAGCAGAGACAGTAGCATGAACACAATGATCCCACTGGCTTCCAAAAGAAAAGTAGTGCAGTTCTTCAGTTAAGCTATTTTTAACTTTTATTTTTGCAAGCCAGTTGGGTAAAGACAAACAGGCTAATGCAAGCAAGAAAGTAAACTGTAAGCTTTTACATTAAGTGGCTGAACAAACAATTATTGTACATGGTAAAACAAAAAAGATCTTTTGCCACAAGCCACTGCAGGAATATATGAACTTCAGTGGCTGAAAAGCTTGAAATACTTTCTAAGTCTTCACATAGATTTGGTTAGCGCTTACCAGTTTCAAGACATTTATAGAAGCAGTTATGGAGACATTATGCTGTTAAAGCTGCAACAATTTAAACAAGGCAAGTTAGAAAGTTATATAGACTTCTAGACTTCTCCTCTTGAATTTTATTTTTTTTTATACATAAAAATTTGTCTCCTTTCAGTGTACCATCTATAATAAAACACTATTTTGTTCTAACTTCTACTTTTTTTATCTGATCCATTTACAGTGAAACTCCAAGTTAACACCTGCTGCAGTGGACTAAGTTTGCATGGCAATAGTAACAGGGACTGAAGCAAAAACACATCAAGTGAAGCCATTGGTGTTTTTTTTTTCCATTGAACAGTCTATTTTAACAAACAAACAGCACCAACTTTTAAAGGTAAAAGTATTGCTAAATCAAAGCAGAAACTTCCACTTAAATTCAAGCATTTTTTCCTCCTCCAAAAAATTACGTTCTTCATTAAAAGTTCTCAAGCATATGTATAGATGTTTCAGCCTGAACAATGTTGTCAATAATTTCTAAGTGCAGGGCTACATGAAGTTTGCAATGAACTGCTTTGTTAGTAGGCAGAACAGAAGTGCAGCATTTTCAAAAACATCAAGCAAAAATTTCCTTATTTAAGGCTAAAAGATAGAACTCACAAAGTAAAAAAGCAGGAGGCTTTATAGAGTAAAAAAGCTCGCAATAATACTATAGCACTGCAAATTCAGCGCTCTAATCGTGGCTACCACAAATCCCAACAAAACATCAACAATTTGGGTGAAACTGACAGCAACAGACCTGTATTTCTAATTTGACATTCATTAGAATTTTAACATTCAGCCACAACTCCTCTCTAGGCTAAATTTAAGTGGCCAGAACTTATAGGTATAAAAAAAGCCTTCAAAACATACACTTAAAAAAAATAGAAATGGTGTGTTAACAAATGTATGCGTAAAACAGATTTATAAATAGCTACAGTATGAAAAATATTTCAGTGCAAAGGCAATTTTAAGATTTCTAAAAAATACATTACAAATAATTTGTTAACTACACACAAGAAATTTGTCACTGCTACTGGTATAAAATTTATACCCATATGAACTTTTTAAAAATATATACACCAGTGTTTTATGTAGGGGACGGTTCTAACTGACCAACATTCATGTCTGCAATGGCAAGTATATGTACACACACCCACCCATGTGTATGCATTTCAAAATGCTACTGCTATAAGGACATTCTTTGAAACTTAAAAGTGCTATATGTTAAATGATAAAAAACATTTGTCTGTGGTGCTCACCATTAGACTTCATAAAATTCTGTTATCTTTGGTATACTGAAGATTTCACAAATCACTTTACAATCTCTGCTTGACCCAGGACATTTTAATAATAATAATTCACTGTTTGTTTAATGTGAAATTCACTTAGAATAGCGTGAGGAAAATTTCCTAGTAAGTTGGTTTTTCTTTTATTAAAAAGTAAATTAGTAGGTAAACGTATTTTGTCTCTGCTTTTTATTGTTTAAACACAAAAAGAGAAGTAATTTTTCTCTTCCACTCCAGTCCACCCTCTGCCACAACTAACAATGTCTTGGCCAGGTCTTCCAATAAAGGCTGCAGGTCCGATTTCAAATATTTTATTTTCCAACTGATACAAATTTTTAGCTAATGTCCTCACAGAGGTATTGAATGAGGATGGTTATTAACCAGTTCTAACCATCAGACTGAAATTGACTGAGATCATAATACTCCTTCAGATATTTTTACACCCCAAAATAAAACACTGGACTAAAGAAACAAGACAAGGACACTGCTAATAGTTGAATTAGTACAAGGTAACATAAGTGTAGCAGAGAAAACAGAAGTGCAAGTTGGCTGTCATTCTTAAAGTAATTCAAACAGAATCCTTCCAGCGAAACTAGTTCCTACATCCCAACTGTTAGACAACAGCCGTGTGCCACCTTGTGGTTTGCTTGCAAAACTAACAGCTGCTGTGTGCTTTGTAATACCTCTAACAAGCCCATTAGCCAGTATTGAACCACAGAAATACAAATTAAGAGGACGAATCCAGATAGTAAAAGATGCTGATTTGGAAAAACAGCTTTTCTTCTTTTAAAACCCCCGACAAACCGTGTTAAATTAAAAAAAAAAAGGCTTAATATATAATACTTTCTGCTATGTATACTTGACAATCACAGGGATAGGAAGTGGGAACATCAGGTAATCTGCACCTTTGACAAATTCAAAGACCTTTTAGGCAAAATGCTTACATTCAGTTTTTAAGTAGATACCAACAGTGATGATATTTACCAATTTAACAGCCAACTTGACTTCACATAGTGTGTACATACTCTACACAAGGATTGTTTTGCCTATCTTTCTACAGGGGAAATCTAACTGAAAACCATAGCCCTGATTTGGCCACTTACAAGGAAGTGAGCATTAGAGAGTGTTTCTTGAAAGCAGATTTGCACAGAGGAAACACCAGTTTGTTCTACAGAAAGAGCAAAGAAAGAAAAAGGACAGAGGAAAATCAGAAACAGCATTTGTTAAATATGTTCTAGGAAATTTTCATTTGAGATAACTGAGGTCATTGCTTCTGGCTGAAAATTAAAACTGTTGATCTCAAAATGTAGGTCACTGACTGAGACTATGCACTTCAAGTAACAAAGAAAATTACTAAAGATGGCATAAGCAGTAAATGCACAGAAGTCTTGACACAGTATGAAGAGAATTTTCAGTGCTACCAGTCTCACAGTACCAGACTGTGCAGATTGTTCATTGCTCCAGTAGTTCAAAACATAAAAAGAGGCCTATTGGCCTGGAAGGGTTCATACTTCTAGCTCTTGATCCTGTTTGTCTGAACACTACCTCAGACAGCAAAAGCCACGTATAGTTTAATATATTTCTGTGACATGTTTGTTCCTGAAAAAATAAACAAAAATACAGTTTTTAAAGGCTTGACTTGGTGTTCTGTCATATAGACGTTTCCAAACCTGACCCACTGTAGTGGTAGCGTGCACTGGAACGGCAATGCTTATTTGAATAGCCAAAGACAGATGGAAGTACTGAATAATCAACACCTCTCCAGTGCGTAAACATTGTTTTTTTAGAATGAGAATTAGACCTTCTTGCTGGGGAATTGCTGCAGTCACTGCTCCGGTATCTTGGGCTTTTCAGACAGGCAAGAGGTGTGAATTCCGAGATGTGCTCCTGACAGGGCCTCGATGCATTCTGTTAAAGGAAAAAAAATAGAAACAAGTGCACAGTAAATAGATGGTCTTGCAACCAAAACCATATAATTGTGTTCTTTAATGGGGCCATTGTGCCCTTGGTATAATAATGCCTTTCTCTAGATCACCACTCTGGCTATTTGTTTCTTGTGAATGGATAACCTCTTGTGTTGTTTTGCAATCAACCACTTCCACTATGATCAGTTTTATATTAAGATGTACAGAACCAGGCATAATTTCACACTTAACCTTTAAACCTGATAATGGGTTCTTTAGAGAAGAGATGAAGACACAGAGGACTGCTTTCATATCAAAGTGTTTTAAAGGAAGTTTATATTTCATTTTGCAATCTCTACTGGTACATTGTTTTATCTCTCAACCTCTTTAGTCAGGACTTCTTATGAGGAATTTTAAGACAGTACTTTGCTCCGTACTTCCAAAGAGAGGGAATTCTTTATAGTCAGTTTGTGCTATAGATTAAAGTTCCAGGGGTTTAATGCACTTGCTTTGTACTTCTAAGTGGTATTGCTTTGGACTTGCTTAGGTTACACGTAGTATCTATACAGGCAACTTATATTACACATCACCGTACCATCTTGATCCAATTGTCTATTAAAGTTTATCTGTATCACTTCACACTCTGGCAGAATCAGCACTTCCACTCAGGAAATGCTCAGGACTACAGTAATACCACAGCTGCATGACAAGGGCCTGGAACACATGCACAAACAGCATAGCATTTCCCCCCAGTGAGTTTATAAAATTATTCTCACTAAATGCACATAAAATTTTCATGTATAGAGGTATGGTGGTTATATGATGGTATGTAAGATATAAGTGCATTATAATCATGATTCAAATCAATGTTATCAATCACTATCTCCATGAATACTATATAAGCCAGTTAATCCTCTATTCTTAATTATCCCCTTCCTTCTTCCCTGTTAACTGGAATACAATGGCAAAAGGAACAAAATCACAAAATTAATATTAATTATGTAGTTTCTAGAACTTCAACTGAGATATAACATCACACTTCAGTGCCAGTCACAAGCTTGAAACACTACTCTTGCATAACCAAGAGAAATCAGAAAGCTCTCTTACAACAGATACTCTAGAAAAAGTCACAAAACTATAATGAACTGCTCACCAACAGTGAGTCTGAGTTCTTTGAAACACAGATATAGACCAAATATCAGCATTAATACAGAAAAATCAGATTAGCAGACTTTGTTTTGGAAATGTCAGAGGGAGTAGTCATGCACTTCTTGGTTACTATCTATCCTGTTCTTTCAGCTATCCTATTCTTTAAGTACCATATATAGTTCTAAAAATAAAATGCACAGCTCTGAGGCAAGCACCTCCATCATGCCTAAAGCTACTCAAGAAAACTGGTGTTTTCTACTGCTACTTGTATAACAGTCATTAAAAGCAAATCAAAAAGCACCCTTCAGCTACCTTGAAGTCCTACAGCCCACAGAGCACATGACATTTGTCCTCTGCACATACTGATGTTTTGTACCTTCACTTAATTCCTCAAGTGCTGCTTCTGAGGTCAGGAGAGAATGAAGGGACTGGAACATCATGGCATCCAGATGGGAATGTATTTGAGTAAAAAGTATACTTTCTTACTTGTTCATGTAAACAGTGGCATGGCAAAGAGATGATGTAAATCATCTGCTGGCCTAATGTTTGGGGAATGTAGGAACTCCTCACTCATGCTGCTGTCTCAGATATTTAGCAAAACTACCATGCCTCTCTCTTGACTCCAGACAGTGGTGCAGCAATGCCCTGGTCTATAGGGAACACAGTATTATGATAGACACTGTCAGATGTACAGCCCTAGTCTTCTGATCCAAGGTCCTATTCACAAGTAAGTTACTGTGATAATCTTCACCTGTTACTGTATGCATTTGGTCTATATATGTATTCATATATATGAGAGATGATGGATAAACTGGGTGAAAATTACCTCTGACTTTAGGTATTCTACGCTATTTTTTAGCCCGAGAAAGACAATGGCTCATATGTGTAATGTGACTACATGCTGCAATAATGACTGCAGTTCTTATAGAAGAAATGTTGCACAACACCTATACATAAAACAACATATTTACAGGACACGAATATGGGTATATTGATTTATTGTTTTGCCTTACATGATTAAGTTTCCAAGACAAAAAGATCTTACCTGTGGCATGGAATACCTCTTGCAAAAACTAGGCTCTCCAAGTAAAACATAGTGATTTTGTATCAATATTGATCAAGTACATCAAAAACTCTGGAGGAAACAGTTGATTTGTAAATAGCACAGTTCACCAATAGAAATTAATCCAAATTGGCAACACATACAGTACTGTTACCTAGCTTTGATCTAATTATGGCTCGGAAGCTGAAATATTTCCTTCAAGAAGTGGCCCATCGTTGTTCGTCAGTGCATTTAGGGCTGTTTTATATCTCATACTCCTCTGCAAGGATGAGGAAAAACAGTGAGACTTGCTGAATACAAGAGGAAAATGTGAATGAACTGTTATAGCAAAGTCCTGCAAAAGTGATGGATTTTCTGATAGTTTAAAAAGGAAAGGTTATACACTGTAAAACAAGGTTCTGGATCCTAAGCTTAATATTTTGAGCCACTTTGAAGATGTTTTTAATTCCATTTCAAACTTCATTAAAAATACTTAATTACTCTCAAAAGCACTAAACTGACTAAGTATTATGGGCTGTGTGTCCTGCCCTTCTGTCAGCTATAATAGCTTATACTGAACAGGTGAGGTCCCTGAACACGACGAGGCCAAAATCAATTCCAAATTAAGGAGTGGACATGTTGCTTCACTACTCCCCAGAACAACTGGCTTAGTGAAGGGAGTGCCATACACCTAGGTGATGGGGCCAGTGCTAATGAAGACTGACTGACAGCTTAGCCATTATACTGTGGGAAGAGAGGGCCAGAGAGTTGCCAAGGAAACTTCTTGCACAGGATTCAAATATTGCAGCAGCAAGATCCACTGCTTTGTTTTCCATAGAGGAGGAGCCCAACACCTGACAAAGGCAGCAGTTTTCTTGTGATTGGTTTTCTAAGTGCCCTGTGCAGCTGTTCAACAGAAGCTAAACCCATTGAGGAACAGAAGAATGATGAGTCTCCAGAGAGGCTTCCCCAGGCAAAAGTACCACTTTGGCTTTCCCCAAGCACAGCAAAAGGTAGCAATCTCATAATGTGGCGGATGGGCCAAGCTTCTGACTGAGTGAAAGCAAAGTAAAAAATCATAAAAAAATCACCAGTCAAAAACAAAGAGAAAAAGAAAAGTAATTCTTACAAAAGGATGGGAGCACAGAAGTTATTTACAGCTCAGGAATGAAATACCTGATGTTTCAGCTACAAAATACTTGCAATTGCTGAAACACTGTCAATCGAAGTGGCAATTATAAACATGGAAATAGGATAATTTAAAGTGAATTTGTGTTTTTCCTAACGGAGAGGCCGAGCTTCTGCTATTAATGAAAAGAGAAAAAGACAATATAATCAATATAGACTGGATATATTAAAAAAATACCCTACTGCTTTTCAAAACTAAAGGCTTAAAGAAACCTCGCAGATGCACAATTACCAGTTAAAGCACAAAATTCAGCTTGTTTCATTGAGCCAGAGTTGCTGAGACTACATGTATGAGAAATAAGCAGAATTTGACCAAAATTACCAAAAGGCAACAGATTCCTCCAAAGCTTTTGCAGAATTAATGTTTTAGCCCAAGAAAGATGACAGTTCATATGTGTGTATATACATATATCAATATACATGCACATATATATACATATACTTGTAAATACATATATGTATGTGTATGCACATACATATATGTCTGTAGGTGTGTGTATATATATCTCTATGTGTCACTGAAAAGCTCTCAAAAAAGAACAGAACCATATCTGGAATGTTTACAAACATTCGAATGTCAACGATGGTAAACAATCACTCACCACACACTGGAATGACTCTCAAATAAATGAGAAATTAAGAAGTGTAAAAATTGCTTCAAAGGCTTTATGCATTCTTATTGCCTGAGGACAACTAATTTAGTAGCCTGGGAGATGGTTGCTAGTCTTATGTTAATATTTTCAACTGTTCTAAAAGGCCTTTCTTTTACAAAGAAAGCAATATAATTTATAGGAATGGAGAAAATTTTAAACTAATCATTTATAAGCTCAGTTCAAACCAATCCTAAGGCACTTAAAAGCCAATTTTAGACAGAATTTTTAACAGTGAAAACACCGATGTATATTTTTTCTGTGACTTACATAATTACAGTAAATTTTATTGATTATATATTTTTGAGGGGGGGAAAGAGGAAATATGTTTTTTATCTTAACCATTTAAGAAATAAAGATATAAAATCTGCTATGGAAACCAACAGTCTCATAGTATTAAGTAAAAAACAGTTTTCTTGCAGACTGTAGGAAAACCAAGATTTACTTGCATTTCTTCTACTTTTACATTGTATTAAATAATGTCATATACTTCTGGGTCTTGAACTGTTTGCTTTCTAGACAGAGCACAGAATTTCATAAAGGGAACATATTTCAAAATGCATGTTGTGAAAAAACTTGTAATAAAAAAGTTGCATTTTCTTCTACCACAGTGGGGAAGATATATTAATATGCTTCAAAGATTGCTTAAATGGTTTCCAGTACCACATTTTCTGTATGATGGTAGTAATATCTGCCTAATCAGAATTATCGCTTCTTTGTGTGGCAACTATTCCATTTATTCAGATACAATGAAAACACGACATGCATTCACCTATAGACAGACCGATGATTAAGATAGGCACATAAAAATCCTGGATTCCTAAGGCAGCCACATTCTGTAAAATGCAGTAACAACAGTGACAAAAATGATAGCGACAGTGATAAACTGTGACAACTCGTAAAATCTTCGAGATAAACAGAAGAAGAAAAAAACTGTACCAAAAAGTAGTCTTCAAAACACAGTTGATATGAATCACAAATGGAGATAATGAGTAAGATAAATAACCGATGATAAACTTTTTACTGTCTTTTGAATGAAATGGCCAAGCATGCAGAAAGGCAGAAAAAAGTCACCTTTTATTCCATTAGAAACTTAGACTGCTTGAAGTCTGAGAAAGCATAAAGATGGTGGACTGCTCAACAGAAAGGCACTGATGTTTAGTCTGATTTCCCCAGAAGATGAAGGAAGCAACCGTGCACATCATTTATGTTTAAAGCAAGGTAGCAGTTATTTAGACAAAGCGGATTGGAAGACAGGAAGAAACAGAGAGAAGAAGAAACACAAGGGATATAACTGGTTAAAAGTCACAGATTTTCTACTAAATATTAAAAATGAATATTGCAAGTGTTGATCCCAAAGTATGGTTTACAGTTGATTCTAAGAAATGCTGCAATACCTTTGTTAGGGGCTTTTATTCTCTAGCCTGTTCTTTGCCATAACTCGTGCTCATTCTCTCTCTTTAGACTTTTAAATTAAGCATGCAGAGCCTATACTTCCTCCACAAGTAGCACACATGGCAAAGATGAGGTCTCAAAGATCTCAAAATGAAAAACCACTAAATACTGATCTGCCTGAGAAACCTTTTCTGCTATTCTTTATTCATTCCTGCCCTCCTGAAGTGAGGCATTATTATACCTGTACATTCTAGGAATACAAAACAATGGCAAGGGGCTTTATTTTTACCAAAGGGAAATTTTATTTTTCTTGGCAGTAAAGCTATTTTATTCCTTTCCTCTTAATGCAAAGTAACTTCTCAAATAAACATGAAAATGTTACCTAATCCCTACAGTTGCTAGTAACTCATTATTTTAACCTACCAATGGCAGTCGATGGCCTGAAAAGTCAAGGGCAGTAACATTAAGGTTCAACACCTCCACTGTCCTTCACATTCTAACATATATAATATATAAAAATTTACTGGGGTTATAATAGAGGCAACATTTTCTGTTGAGGTTCATTTGATGTCCCCAGTATAGCACCATGCTTCTCACAGAACCTGACATCCCCTCCAGCCTCAGCAGAGCAGGCCTGTATTTACACAGTGGTTCCTCTTTTTTAGCTGATCAGATGAAAGGAGACAATAGACTTTAAAATCCTTTTCCCATTGGCACAGCAAGGCACATTTATGTAGAAATAATAGATCAGAACAGGCAAAATGTAAGTCGAAATATAAAAGAGAAAAAAATTATTAATAGGATGTAAGTATGTTTTAATGCACTGTAAAAGGTATCAGTATGTTATCAGGTGTAAGTGCCTTCTGTTTACCCTCAGAGATCCCAATCCCCTTGTCCTTCTTATCTCCTCTAATCAGAAATCATGTTGAGCCACATAACTGTCTCCCACCATTCTCATCAGCTGAATTCCCCGTGGTTGTTCATATAGAGGCACAAGGGTTGCCCCAGGATTTAAGTTCATACCACCATGTAAATAACAGGCAGTGTCTTTCAACATACTGCCCAGACCCTACAGATGGGGAACCCCTGCTCTAACCCTGTTTCTGACCTTGAAAGAGGATTAATTGCTAGAGACTTTTGATACAAAAAGCTAGCTTCACAATGAAAAATATTTTTTACCTGGATTCTTTCTGTTGCTGTAGGCCACAACTCTCTGCATAAGACCTTCTTCAAAACATCTGGAAGAAGGCTGACAGTTATGAGCAGAATTATACCCAGCCACGCAGGACCGCTAGACAGCATTTGCATGAACACATAATACATCCTCTGATAATTGAGAAAAGGCCTGGTAGAAAAAAAAAGATTAAATAAATATTACACTTCTATACACAAAAGAAAGACTGACAATGTTAAATATAATAATTATGACAGTGCTGAAATACTTCAGATTCAACTTCCCAGTTTGTGGGAGTTCTTCCATCCCACATCCCAGTTTTCTCAACAGGAGAGCTAAACATGCACTCACTGGAGATAACTACCTTCCTCTTGTCTTTCAGGCTGCAGAAAATACCACGTTCTCTTCCCTGCCATATGTCTGTCCCTTGCAAAGATTAAGTTATATTCTTAACCTGTTTATGCTCTTCCATGTACCCTTATCTTGTCGCAGGTATTTTCCACCTTGTTCTCAGTGTTCCAACCACCACTTCTCCCTTTTATAAGGCATACTTTTCAATATGTATTCTTAGAGTAAGGCACGTAAAACACACTTATTTTCATATCTCTCAGGCTCTCCTAAGACACTTTGATGGTTTTATATTATGATCCCTATCTAAATGCACAGAGACCTAAATCTACTTTGCTAAGTAAGGAGGGAAACAATGAGCTCAAACACAGGACTCCTGGCCATTCACATCACTTCAATGCGAGTTTCACTCCCTGACTCTAGTCTTGACTGCTACAGCTAGTTCCTCTGAAGACAAGCAGGTAGGTGGCTAGCTACCAGCTGCATAGACAAGATCTATGCTGTGACATTTTGTCTCAAACAGGCAGCCCTCAGTTCCTTGAATCAACCCTTGGACTGCTTTTGACTGACAGTACTGAAATAAACCCAGTGGTAGTCTAAGGCCTGATATTCTTTTTTTAAGAAGATTTTAGCAGACATTCAGTGAAAGAAGAACAGACCACTCTCCGATTAGCATTAATACTGTGTTTAAAAAGGAGTTCTGCAATGGATAAAGGTTAAATTTGAATGTGTTTGGGACAAAAAGGTGAAACTATGTTTCTGAAACAACTTTTGTAATGCAATTTTTATTAGAGTTCATACCAAATAATTCCTCCCCAGAGCAGAGAAAAGATAATGTAGAATACCAGTGATCCCCAGATCACAAAGTGATTTATCCACGTCCAATAGTGTGTATCTAGTGCAAGCTGGGGGAAAAAAAAAAAGAGCATATGGTGTTATTACTATCTAGAAGCAACAGAATACTCAGCAGGAGATAAAACAGAATTACACCCTTTGAAAACAGGGAAGAATTCTACATAGAATCAGCTAAAAACATTTCTGAATTTTGAGCACAGTTAAGAAGGCACAGATAGCAAAATCTGTATTTAAACTAATACAACAATGCATGGTCATAGAAACAGATATAAGTAAGAAACAATTAGAAAATAAGCTCTAATAAATTTCAATAGATAAAACAGCACACCTCACCTTTAATGTAACCGTGAATACAAGCACAGTAAACACCACTGTTCCAAAGGTCCAATTTCCAAACACCTATAAAAAATAGTCCAAAGCAGTTATAGGCAATATTGTCCACTACTTTGTGAATTGTCCAGAATAAACATCTTAAAGCTATGTATGGGTTTGTACCACGAGCTAACACCTAAGCAAAAATACCGAATTCCTATATGATTTATCCACTGCAAAGTGTTTTAGTTTCTTGCTCTTGTGTACACACACCTCAAATTTCATACAGATAGAAAAAGACCACAACCAATGCCCTCAACCTGAAGTTCACAGGTACATTTCTTAATAAAAATCAAGTGCAGCACAGTTAACGAATCACTGATATTTACAAATGAACTGCAGTAATTTCATCAATCTTCTTGGACATATTTTTTCTATGATCTCCCTTCTCTGATGTCCTTGGCATCCAGTAATTTCTTGAGGTTGAACAGAATGTTATACAGATGAGTAACAATATAAAAAAAAAGAATGTGATAACCATCTAAGTATATAAATGTTGACATACATTTGAAGATAAAATGCTTTCAAACTGTGTTTGATTTTCTCCCCACTTGCATAACAAAATAAAGACATTTCAGCTTTTTAGGTGGGCAGAAATTATCATTAATGGTGATGGAGGGAAGAATGGGTCACAGAGAATTGCTTGGACTGCAGTAGCTAGTGGACAACCAGGCTCAGAACCCAGAGAAATGTTGGGAAAGTAAGGAATGGTTATGATACTCTATTTTAGAAGAGACTTTGTTTGATTCAGAGTATTGCACCCATGAAAGACAAGACTGCCTGAGAGATCTGAATTATTTTGAAAGAACTGCTGAGATCTCATGAACTTCCTTCTGCAGGAAGACATGAATTCCACCAGAAGACACAGTTGTTCAAGTAGAATGTTTCTCAATAAACAAAAAGGCAAAACGTGAGCATACAAGAGATGACGATATGGGCAGGCAGCAAATAGGTAGCATAAAAGCATTACTTGGGTACAGAGAAAAAAAAATCACAGACAAAGCTCAGCTCTTACTAGGATTAGTGAGGGGTGTTGAGGATGACAAAAAGGATATTTATAGACATCCTTGTTTCAAAGGGAAAATGAAAGTCCACTGATGGAGTGGTAAAACAACCTAGTGAAAGGTATTACAGAAAATGCTGAATTATTCAATACTCTGGATATAAGTCTTCACAAGCAAAACCTGCCTCTTGCATTTAACAGCAAAGTTTGGGAAGGAAAGGAACAACCAACAGTGTGGGAGCAATGGCTTAAGGATTTGTTAGGAAGGGAAAGCAGTGAATGCAACGTATCTTCAACTGAGCAAGGCATTTGACACTTGGACAATAAGGAAGCAGGAGCTGGGTAAGTGGGCTACCACTAGCGTTAAAAACTGGCTGAACCACTGACTCAAGAGTCCTCAATGTTTGGTTGGCTGCTGGTAATCAGTGAACCACACTAGGAACAGATACTGGGGCAGATATTGCTGAATATCCCTATCAGTGGCCTGCATGGTGATATAGAACATCATGAGCAAACTACCAGGTGACACAAAAATAGAGAATAGCTGACATAATGAATGACAGAGTTTTTATCCAGAAGGACCTCTGCTGATTTAAGAAACAGGCTAACAGATATCTTATGAAATTAAATAAGGAAAAGTACACAGATTTACACCTCTGGAGGAGTAGTGCTGTATATTGGAACTGACTGAGCAATGGTCCTGCTGAAAAGGAAGTTGCAGTGAAGTTGCACAGACCCCAGGCTGAATACAAGCCTGTACTGCACTCTCTTTATACATAAGGGAAACTGCAAACAGAGCTGCAGTGGGAGGAACACAGCCACTGAAGACAGACATCACTCCCATCGACTCAGCTACGGAGAGGTTGAACCTGGAACACCATACTCAGTTTTGGGGCCCTCAGTTCAGGAGTGATGTGAAAAAAATTGGAAAGAATCAAATGGCAGACAACCAAGGTAGTTAGCAGCCTGTGGCTCTTCTGCAAGGAGAGGTTAAAGGACTTATTCAGTCTAGTGGAGGGAAGGTTAAGGAGCAACCTAGCAGCTGCCCACAAATATCTGAAGAAGAACTATAAAGATGAAGAACTGGAACAGACCTCTCTTCAGCAACAAGAAATATTCTGTTTGGGTATTGTGAAAAATTTCTTCCACCATGAAGGCAAAAAACCACCAGAATAGGCTGCCCAGGAAGACTATGGAATTTCTCTCCTCAGGGATATCCGAAACTTGAAAAAGACTAGGCAAAGCCTTCAGCAACTTGATTTTAATGAGCCCTGCACAAAGCAGGGATTTGAACTGCATCACATTCCAACTAAATTTTTCTGTAGGAACTTGCCCAATATTACATCACAGGGGATTTACACAGACAAGTGATCACACAAATGTGCTGCTGTGTGGAAAATTCTGAATGGAGACCACAGACAGCCACAAGACAGCAATCTGTAGGAAACTATGCTGAGAATACGATCAACTGGGAATGGAAAATAAGTTTAAAAACAAATGACTGGCTGAAAATTCATTATTTTCAATAACCATTTCACTCTCTTGAAAATACTCAATGTGTGACCAAGTGTATAGAACACAAGATGAAATTCAGAAAACCTTCAGCATTTTCATCTTTTACTTTGATATGTAATATAATAATTTTGTAGGCTCATGCTATCACTATAATATTTTCTGTGTCCTAAAATAACCTGTGCAGTTAAAACTGGAGAGGAATCTGGATATCAGTCTGGAGCTTCCAATTACACCTTTTACTGACTTTCTTCTTGCAATTAAATTTCACAATACTCTCACATCATATCTGGCATCTCTCTGAGAGTCTAATGTCAGTGTAAGTTCCTGCATACTGAACACTGGTGTCCACATTTCCAGTACAGGCTGCTAGATGAAATAAAGTTGAAACAACCTTCCTCTCTCTGTTCATTAGGCTAGATAGAAAGCATCAGGCTGTAACCAAATCCTTTACCTAACTTATTGGCTCAGAAAGTGAGGTCATAGCACAGGGACACAAGACTCCATAAAGCTGCTGATTTGGCACAGAGAAAGGTAAATGGAGCAATATGGGAAAGTCTGAGTTACAAAAACTCACAATGTCTTTTCAGCACTGAGTATCTCAAAATACTACGCATGCCATCAGGCAATGAATCATTCTTTTTCAACTCTGTCTGATAACATCTAGTTATAGTCTTTTCTATGTTCTGCTCCCAGCCTATCCAAGACTTCCCCTCCTCCTTCTGTGACTGCATGTTCTAATTGAGTATTCTGCTCACTTACTGTCCTTCCTGTTTTGTATTTGCCATTCTGTTATTCCTTTAAACGTAAGCCTCTCTCAACCCAGCTCAACAATTCTATTTAATGTACTCCATATCAAATGTTACAATTAAAAAAAATCACACAGCAAATACATTTTATTACATGGTTAAACTAAGATGACATTTGACAATCTGCAATGACTTGTACAGTGCCTTCCTTTCCTCTTACTTGCTTACACAACACCAACCATGATGTCATATCCAGAGTGGAACACCATACACACAAAGAAATAGCACAAATTAATAACAATTAATAGGAGATAAATCTTCAGCACCCATTTAAACAATCTGGAACATTTATTTAATATAACATTTATGGCATTAGTGTTACCATCAGCTCTTTTATCTCCTTTCCTTCTTTCTACCTTTTCCCTGTTCCATAATATATTGCTGCAGTAGTAAACCTTTCAAATCTTCAAATCCTTCATTGACTTTTTCCAGATGTAAGCATAATTTAAATACTGGGAAATAATCAACACCTACTAGCATTGATGTATGTATGAACTCATGTAAGTACCACTATTCCTGAACACTTAACATTTTCAAGCCTTTAAATCTAAAATTGCAGTTCAAGATCTCAAAGTTTTATAATAAACACAGACATGCATTAATGCTGAATAATGATAAATTTTCTAACACACTCAGACACTCAGGACTCAGAATGCCTCCTCAAGCAACATATTTTATCATCAAGTATTAACATGGTTATCTAGTTGAAGCTATAAACATTCAAAATTTGAAAATTAGGCACTAGCCCGGCTTTAGAGCCCTAGAATTTGATTGAATGTGCGCAACAGAAGATGACTAAAATTTCAAAAAGGAACCAAGTTCAGAATATTTGCAATACAAATGGTTTACAAAATTTGTACAGGTATGATAACCATAGTTTTCAGGACCAAAACTATAAGCTAATGCAGAAGTTTGAACGTCTAACAGAGAGCATAATGGACCAAGAAAAGATATACAGCAGTGTACAGTTCTGTCTAATGGAAGCTCATTTTGTCCTTGGAAAAGCTCCTTTTAACAAGCGTTCTCTCACACAGTAGAAGTTCATTTCCCTGACAGATGTCATAAAGATGGTTTTTAATGATATCTGAAAATTGCATTTCTAGCAAACATTTATGTTGCATGTAAGCAAGAAAATTGCGTACAGTTTATTTTCTCTCTCACTTTGAGGGTCTTTTCTAAAGCCATTCAAGCACATTATAGTATCAACTGTAAAAAAATTTCCATAGTAGAGATAGTCAGCAACAAAATGTAGGTTACAGGAAAGCACACAACAAAATAACAAAATGCAAGGAAGCAAAAAGCCTTTTTAAAGTTCATGACTCTCTACCACACCTCATATACAAAGTTCCTTTTACTTTAAGTACTTATAGAGTAGCTATAAAGAACATCTCTAACTATAAGTTTAAGTGATATTTTACTGCTCTTTAACGGTTTAATTAAAGAACAGTGAAAGATGAAATGGATATCATGACAAATCCACAATAGTCTTACCATGTGAGTGCTGGTTGTCATTAGCTGAGGATAGGAAGAGAAGCAAGTAGCAAAAAGAAAAAAAGCACACAAATAAAATAGACCAAAATATCAATGGATAAAATAAATAAAATGCAAAAGTTCTTAAAATTTGCATTCATGTGACTGCAAATCAAGTAGAGATAGATTATTTTAAGCTGCCATATGTAAAAAATAATTAAGCTATTAAAAAGCCTGTAATATTTAAAATCTTTTGGGATCATTCATAACTACTCTACCAACAGTCTTTTGGTATGTTAAACAGATATTCGTCAGACTCATGTTAAGCATGAAATGAAAAAGTCACTATGTAAATTTGGAAGGAATACTTGGAATTTATGATATATATTAGTCCTAAGTTGTATCTAGTCCTATGTCTCTGCTTACTGATACACAGTGTGTCCCAGTGCATAGCTATTACTTTGCTAAACAGGTAACCAACCCATCTATCTCACTGTAAAAGAGTTATCCTGTATGAAATACTGAAGAAAACAATTAAAACTATGTTCATTTCATAATTGACATAAAAAAATTACCATCAATTGATTGAACAAATCCAACACTAACCTGTCCATTGCTGGTCACAACTGTGTTGTCAAACAATAAATAGGCACCAAAGAAAAATACCGCAGCATCAAACACTCCTAGGAATGTCCAATAAATAAATGCACGCCAGCGCAGCAAAGCATTCTTGGCAACATCTCTGTGTAAAATAACATACATGTATTCAGTATCAGCAGGTTTGAAATCCCAGACAAATTATGTCATTCATATTGTTTTTTGCAGAAAAAACTATTGAGACATTGCATTCAAAACCACTACATTTACACATGACAACAACATACCACTTCACATCAAAATCCTTCCTGAAAATGTCCTTTTATTTGTTTTCTTTTTTTACTAAACTATTTTAACTGCTGCCTAAAATTCTTATTTCAACAATATGCTACACTCCCCTGTGCTGCACTCATTTACTTTTCAATCATTTTCAGCAGGTATCTCTTTTCCAGTATTTGCTGTGCATGTGATGATCCACTGTAGATATTAAATGAAAACACTAGAGGTCTCTGGAGACTTTATTTTCCATAGGGTACTTATATATAGACTATTGCAACAAAACAAAACAATTTTATGTGAAACATTCAGTTGACTTGAAGCTTCAGGTCAAATAGGACTTCTTGAACATTTTCCCCTTAAAAATACAGGAATTGTTCAACAACATAACTTCACTAGCAGGTGTTTTCTTACAACAGAAAAATTAAGATGTTACAACTTTAGTTCTTGTTTACAGAATGGGTATGTATAAATTTGGTAAACAGCATAAAACACGTCAAAGTAAATCAGAACCCAGTTAAATGAAGGCCCTGAATTACAGAAACATTTGCCACCAACCAATACTTTCACCATATGAACTCTAAAGACTGTCTGATAACCATATGAAGTAATTTCTCCCTGCAGATTAACAATATAGATTGCAAACCCTTATATGGCCAACAATAGTCTATCTGGCCCACAACTACTGTACTATTGCCCCTAACAGCTGATAGGATCTGTTAAATGTCAAAACCCTAAAATTTCTGACAACTATCTCTGCTAGCTTTCAAAAACAAAACAAAACAAAACTCTTCTGAATGACTATTTCTAAACTAAAAATACTTAAAACATAAAAAAGAAAATAAAAATACAGGCCGGAGTTCCAACCATAATCTCTTGTATACCTCTTACATTTCATCAGTAAAAACATGTCACTGCACTGATTAACCTTTTGGCATCTAATATTACTTCTTTCAAAATGCTTTTCCCTTAATTACCTACTGTTACCTCTCCCTGAAATGTACTGTGTTTGCAGCTACAAGGATCAAAACTGGGCAATGTTCCTAATTTAGATGCAGTTAAAACACAAGAACTGTATTTCAAGGGGCTAAAAACCTAAACAAGTCACAATACCAATGCCCCAAAATGAGTCAAGTATATGCAGATGACAATGTTGGACACCACAGAGAATACATCCTCTGATACAATACTTTACCACTCAGCCCTCTTTCTTTCAGAAGAAAACATGTACGTAGAAAAAAACAATGTTTTCTTTTTTTAAATTACTTCTGTTCCCCATGGTTTGAGGAAATAAAAAGTACTAAAATAAATCACAATTACACTTGTAGAACAGTAATTTCTATTTTGCTCTCAGTCACTTATGTAGCAAATGGGTGGTGTGGTTTGTAAATATACATGTCAAACTCCACTATTGTACTTTGTAGACTGTGCATGTAGCCTTCAGCCCTCCTATCTCAGTTCTACCATCAGTCCTGTCTGATGTTCTACCCTAGCCCTGTGGTAGAGAAATCCTGAGGACTTCTGTTGGAACAGAGGTAGATGCCACAACTGAAGAGTCAAAGTCTGGAACAAGTGTATTAATTTTACCTGTACAGGGAAGGCTCTCTCTTGAGTGTGTCTGCGCTGACATGTTGTTCCATTAGACCGTAGAAGAGGATAGGAAGGGAAGTGAAGCTGATATTGTACAGTGTTAGATAGGCAGTATCGTATAAAGTCTGAAGATGGAAAAGAAGTAAATTAGCTATTTTAACTTACAATGAAATCTTAATTTAAAATTAAATCTTCTACAGGACACTCGATTTAAAATTAATGAGTCACTTCTTCAGGAAAATAAAACCATATCCCTTCAGAATGGAGGCAAACATCCCTAGACTGCTGCTAACTGATAAAACAGAATTCCTCACTTGTATCCTGTTCAACTGGAGTACAAAAGATACACTTTTAGTCTGATCCACACACTGGCCCCTCCTATTGTTTCAACTCTAAGACCAATTTTGAACTACCCAGACTGAACAGCTGATTCTTATAGAAGGAGAAATTCCTCTCTGGCACATCCACACACACTGCTTGCTCCCCTTTTATATCCTCTATATAACATGGAGACATGCAGAGAGGAAGGGGGAATACTCCAGAGGTTTTTCAGCTGTGGGTGACTGCAATGAGCTGTACAAAGAAACACCCCCACGTGTCTTTGATTCTTCTCATTGAACTACTTTTTCACGTATGTCACTGTAACTAGTCCTTAAACCTACTATATCACCCCGTAAGAAGTTATTTCCCAAAAACTATTTGGTGATCATTTATGCTGCAAAAATTGCTGTCAGACTCCCTTTTTAATTTCAAAAATTATTGAAATTAAAATGAAAGAGACAAAGTAGTTCTTCCTGCAGCTTTTTGCCTTTTTTTGTTTTGTTGGGGATTTTTTGACAAATTCAAAACAACCGTACTGTCTTCTCCGAATTAAATCCTACTCTTGCCCAATTTAATCCTGAAAACATAAACCTTTTCTTCTCTAAATTCAGTCATTCATTTCTTTGGTTTTTGCTCCCCTCATTCAGAAGAAAGGAGAGGCAGATCTTTCCTGCACAAATTATATGAGAGCAAGAAGAGAAAACACCAAAGATTTAGGAACATGAATACTGGATCCTCTCCTGAATGATTGCACACTTCTGGTGAGGAGCAGCTCACTTTTCCTCTACTTTTCTGTTTTTATTTTTTCTTTTCAACCAAATAAATGCTGCTATTTATCTGAAATTTGTAACTTGTACATGTCAGAAAAAAATAGTTTGCTCTGCCGTTCTCATTCTGGATTCTAAAAATTAACAATTAGTTCAATTACTCATCTTTCAGAATTTCTTCTGTCCATGTTCAATAAGCTTAAACCTACCTGGCTCTCCATTTCCATAGATATTTCACTTTGCACTGCCATTTCCAAATTTTGTGTATTCCTTGACTTTGTAAGTAACATCGGTTTTATGATAATTCATAAAACTGATTTCTGTAACTTAACTGAAATTGCCACTGAAAACCAAATGAACCAAAAGTGATGCTCTTTTTCAAATGTGTAAACTAACACAAACATTTTCTCAGGAGGATCCATTTTTTAAAAAAAGCAAAAGAGAAAACATGACATTGATGGAAAAAGTACAACTAACCTGTTGTGAAAACCCACAGAAGAACTGATACAAAAACTGAGGAAAAATGAAGCATACATTCTGAAAAACAAAGTGACAGTCATTAAGTGAAATGCAAGCATTAATGTATATATTAAACATGACCAGTCACATCTTGCAGTACTAATGTTCAGAAAAACACTTAAATATTTTGAAAACAAACATGTAAGGTTACAGTTTCAAAATTCAAGGGCAATGAAATTGGTGATTGAGGAGCACAGTTCAGCCAAGGCAAGGCAAATATGGGACAATCCACAGGACGACACAAACCATGATAAGGAAGCATGGATTCTTGCATTAGTATGGTTTCCAGCAAAGCAATTTAAAAATGTTTCTAGCTGCGACGACAAATGTCATCCTCTACTAATTATACATATTATCAAGCACTAAAATCTTTAATTTTCCTCTGGCAGTTCCTTTCTATAATCTTCCATTGCTTCCTGAAAGAACTTCCATTGGATCCCAATGTTTAGAAATAACAAAACTGTATAAACAGAGGGATGCTCATTATAACCTTTCTCCACCTACACTATCCTAATGAATTTAGCATAACTTAATTTACATTAGTTTCTAAGTTCTCAGATACTATTTCCAATGTGATTTAAAAGGTTACTGTTGAGACAACCCACACGGTACTAGAAATAAGGAGAACAGTCTGACATAGAATTTGTAGGATATGAAAAAATAAGACAAGGCAAATTTTGGGTTTAAACATTAACAGAATTCTTCGACTACAGAATATATCTATGTAAAAGCTAGTTCACTTCATCCTCATAACAGAAACAATAATCCCATTTTAGCATTGCATCTGACACTCAACAAAATCTCTTTATGGAATTATTGCTGTTTTGTGCAATTGGCTGCAAAACCTGTATGTAGTCAGGTATTACTATGTAAATTTTTGAGATTTATGTAATTAGAATAAGCATTCTCCTACCTTATAAAAGAAGTATTGCACAAGTTCAGATATCCTAACATAATAAAAATGCCCATGAACAAGCAACATTTTTTTCAAATGTTTAAATTTAGGTATTGCATAGTCACTGTTTCTTGCTGCTTGGCGACCTTCTTTGCCAATGATTCCTTGGGGGGAAAAAAAGAAGCTATTTAATAACTAAAGAACTATTAAAAAGATAGAATTATTTGAAAAATTATATAATAATGCTATGACATTGATCTAATGGGAGATCACCACTATATCTCATACAATTCCTGGGATAAATCCATTAAAAGTCATCGATAAAATGCATAACCTGATTCTTAAATTCTGTTTTTAAGAAATAAATGTTTTTTGTCATTTCACTGGAATTAATATTCTAAAAAGCACACTTACCTATACCAACATGTGCTTCTAGAATCATACTGACATCATTTGCTCCATCCCCAATTGCTAACGTGATAGGATGCTCCTTTGATAATTTAATTAATTTTACAATCTGGGAAAAAAAAATAGTATTAAACACTCTTCTCTGTAATGGTTTGCTTACTTTGCATGAGTGTACAATTAAACAAAAATTAACAGGATGGTTATATAAGAAATTCTCTGAAGGGACACAAAAACAACATTATCCAATGCAACTACTATGCATAAAAATCATAGTTTCTTCATATTACAATATGTTTCAAACATTTTTCAAATACTTCCAAACTACTTTGCAAGAGATGGGACAGGTGGAAGAAAGAGCACAATAAAAGATGTTGTTCAGATTGCTTAATGCTGTCTGAGTGCATGAATAAATTAAGAGGATTTCAGAGACAGAGTGTACAATTTCAAAGAAATCTTGATATTAAAGACTGAAAAATTCTGCTTTCTTAACTGTGCTGAATTTTTTTCTTACTATTTAATATAAGAGGATTTGCTATATATCGAAACACTATTGACATAGAAACTGTCCAAAAATTTTACTTCGAATCTCTCCATTGCAAATTATCACCCCTGTAAATTTGGTACTGAGTCAGCTGCAACTAGAAACTTCTAGAAACTTCCAGACAGGTGACGTGCTGGCTAAATACGTTTGTTGATGTGAATAAGGGCTACATATGCTATTCCTGAGCACTGAGATAAAGACGTGACCATTTGAAAGAAAAAAAAGAAGCGCATATTCCAGTGTTTGTTTCCTTTAAAAGTTCTTCAGCTATCTTGAGATGTTGCAGTAATGGAAGGATATGTTTTTACTTGATACAAACAACAAATGGAACAGTCAGGAAGTACTTGAAAATGATAATGCACACATTTTTTGGTCTGGATTCTCCTTTAGTGGCTTTCCACTTATGTTAAGAATAGAGGAAAAAATATCACTCTACAGTAATAAATAATTCAGGCTCTTGTAGTATCAACAGATAGGTTGTTCAAAGCTTATTAGGTTAAAAAGAGAGCAGTTAGTTCAGTTATTAAATATGTTCATTTCTGAGCATGTACCAACCATAAAATTTGCACAATATGTACATAAATCAAATTCAGGGGCACAGCTGGGTGCAATTTTAGCATATCATTACCTAAATTGCTTGCCAGTAGAAATTCTTCCCTCTCCTTTTTTTTTGCCTTCTCCATTTTAGAAGATACCATTCATTTTTGTAACATCTTATCATAATAAGTTATACAGAATATTAACCTTCAATATTTATATATGTTCGCAGCTAACAAACAATTACGACGTTAAACACAAACCTGTGCTTTTTGCAGAGGTGCCATTCGACAGCATAACACTGCACTGCAATTCCTGCAAATTTCAAGAAAGAGCTCTCTGTAGTTACCAGAGCTCCCATCTTGTCTTGGTTTCATTATTAATGATAGTGCTGCTCCATCAATAATTAAACCATAATCTTGCATATCAGTTGAAAGTCTGTTCAGGGATAAAATATAAACTAAGAGTCACTGCAGAATTCTCAGACATGTTTAAAATCTGGCAATTGTTCTTATGTGAAAATTAATTAATATAATGAGTACAGAATACCACAAAATTAATACATGTCTAAAGGACATTTCTTGTGTAAGACTGATATTTAAGACATTTTGAAATTCCAGATTATGTTGAAAATATTCAGTACTTTATCAGTTCACAGAAATCTGATACCTTAGTGACTTCACCAGTGAGTATGTGTATAATTAATGACCTTTCAGTTTGGTTTGAAAGGGCTTCAAGAACTGCAGTGAGGCAAACCAAGCTGCAGGAATAAACTTAATTTTGTGGACATCCCACAACACAGAAAAAAAGTTCAAGAGGGAGGCCTTTCATACTCTGAAATCTACTCTGAGGAAAATATCCCCCCCCACCCCTTCTAAGGGTCTACATTAAAAAAGCAAATAATGCTTTGAAATAAATGCCTAAGAGAGACCTGTTGGCCTGGATAGATAAGGCCACTGTCTACATTTACAGTATGGATACTTTGTTTAGTGTGGTGGCTAAATCCAATACAGGTATAACAGTAATTTTAATCTTAAAATATAATACTTATATATGTTACCCATAATATTATAATACAGAGGTTTTAATATATATATATAAATCTATTACCAGGATACCTGTAACAACTTGAGCATTGCTAGAAGTGCAACCATGGTTACATGAAGCAGCTTATCACAAAAACATGTGCTGAACAATGCAGAAGGATGGTCCACATTACAAGATTCATTTTCTGCAGTACCTGAACAAGTTATTTCAGATCACCCTTGCATTTGCTTGCATTGCCTCAGGCTCCAGCTCAGCAGGAAACATTGTATTAATATACACTAGGGCTTATTTTGGCTCTCTTTTCAGTGCTCCAAGGTTATACCACTGTGCATGGGTTTCCAACAAACATGGTTTCACCAGGACCAGTGTTTGTGAGAAAAACACCATATTTATTAACAGCAATGCATTTTAGGCATCTCCATCTTCACTACTAGAACACAAGCTATTTTTGGAAAATATTGAATAAATCTTATGGTACTCTATATTAACAGTTCACAGATCTATGTTCAGCATTTTGCTAACATTGGCAAAAATAGGGCAATACCATTAGTGTACAATGACACCAACTAGAAGGTTAGCAAGTTCAGGCAGTATACTGAATGTTTGGAGTATTATGGTGAAATATTTTCACAGCCTGAATTTGAACATACAGGCAGAATCCTGCTATTACTATCCTAGCACATTCTCCAACTCTGGGGCCAAAGGCAAAGAAATTCTAGACTTTTAACATCTAGAAAATTGGCATTGCACTAAAAGTTAAACAAGCATGTTTAATCATAACTTGTAAGGACTATGAACTTAAGCTAAATGTGGTACAGATGACAGAAAAATATGATTTAATTGAATATACAAATGTTCTTGATTAGACCAGGGGGGTTTGAAGTGTAAGGAGAGCTGTTGCCTGTTACCTGTTTTGTAAAGGTAGCATAATCTTCCCTAGAAAGAGGGCCACATATAGCTGCTCTCTGTGGCCTTGGTCTTATCAAGAAAGTCATATCATAGACTCATTCTGATTACATGAATATATCATACCTACTTCCTTTTTAGAATTCAGAAACAGTATTTTGCTTCAGAACCATTTTTTTTGTCCCAAGACAGTTTTGCAGTGAAAAAAATAAGTAATTACAATATCACTTGTGATTTTTCTTTTAATGGTTAAAGCAGTAACATAAGTGAAAGAACCATGACTGAAAACGTAAATTTGTGTAGACCAAACTTATGCCATACAATAATTCACACTTCAACAACAGAAACTGGAACATACTATGTTGCTGTTTTTAAGTTAATTGGTGATCATTCAATTGTTTATGAAATGCATAGAAGCTCATTCCTGGCTTGAAAATCCACCTTTTTCCTTACCCTGAGAAAGTATCCCTGGTTAAGCTGCCATTGTGTCTTAGGACAGTTTTGCTTAGGTCAAAAAGCACATCGTGTAAACTCTGTTCCTCAATTTTCTTTGTGGTTAGCTCAAGTATTTGTGTATTTCTTCGGAAGAGTTTGCAAGCATAGCAAGTAGCTGCAGCAGTTTCCATTTTGTCTCCTGTCAGAACCCAGACTTTAATTCCTGCTTTCTGGAGCGCTTCAATAGTGTCAGCAGCTTTTTCTTGTAATCTGTAAGGTCAATTGACAACACATATTGATAGATTGCTCGGAAAGGAGAAATTCAAAGGTCCTTACTGAAAGATTCCAAATAAAAAATTTCAATAGAAGTTATCAGATATAAGAATTTTCCCCAAAGTGACTCTAAAAATGTTTAGGGGACCAGTACATGCTTTTGAATCTTTTCAAGATCTAAAGAGTCTTCCTTTATTTCCTCAATACCCATACTGTAGTTCTTTCTTCCAAAACTTTGCCCTACAGTTTGATCAGTGAAGTACTACATGAACTGCATGCAAATGGCTCAAATAGCCTGATTTTTGTACACCTAACTGTTACTAGCTTACAAAATTATAACGTTACCATGTGTAATTTCAGTAAGCTGAGTGTGAAGTTAATTCAAATAGAGGGTTTTACAAATAAATCTATAATGCAGAAAAAGACTCTTCAATTATTTTGATAACATCACTAAACATAAACACACTAACCGATCTTCAACAGCTGTAGCACCAAGTAAAATGAAATCTCTTTCTATCTTCTCATACACTTCTGCCAATTTCTTGTCCCGGTCCTGAAGGGCCAACTTTGCATTCTGAAGCAGCTTCTGTACGTTGCTATATTCTTCTGCTGTGAGCTTTTTATACGCAACACACAATGTTCGTAGTCCCTCCTAGAGAACGTAATCATAATAAAAAAAATGCATCTTAGAAAGCTCTTCTTCGACTTCTGTTGGCGTTTATGCTGTAATATTTGAAAAATGAAAATCATTTTACTACTAACACAAAGAGTCCCACTATGCACATTCACAGTGCAGTGACTATAGCAGAAACTGTTACAGAACATGGTTCAGCTTGATTTATCTGCTGCCCTGAAAGCAGTTACAACCTGACAGACAATCCTCAATCCACCAGAAGAGAAACAGAGCTCAGTGCCCCAACTAAATGTGTAAGATTACTAGGGAAGGGAGAGTCAAGGTAAAAGTTTCCTATGTGCCTAATTAGGCAGAATGAGTCAGAATAAATAACAATAATATAAATAGTAGCTCTGCAGAGTCTGATTTTGATGCTGTGTTGCAGCAGAGGAATGAATGGGACAAAACATCAGAGAGAGCATTTAAAGTGAAAATCCAACTGTACCATTTCAATTAAGTGAAAAATAGAATTTAGCTGTAGATGTTTCAGACTTCATCAGACTTCTGGACTATGTGATGAATAACAAAAGGAGTATATAGGCTGTGAGGGTGGGAAAAGCTGCTATAACACAGAAAAGAAGTCTTGCTACTTCAAGTATACCATTGCCTCTCACAACACCATTTAACTAGCACTTGATCTTCATGAACTTCGATCCAGCAGGTCTTTGTATAGTTATTTATTAACAAACCAAGAAAGAGAATTATTAAAACAGCTCCCTGCTTCTGGTTATTGATAAGGACAGGTGGCAGATGTATTTTCTTTCAGAGGTGTCCGTATGTAGGAACCAGCCCTATTTTCAATTATCCATAATGAAAAAAATAGCTATTGGTTTGCATTTCTTTCTTGAAAGACATTGGAGGGATATGGTATGTAAACACTTCTTTCAATTTCATTAGCCTCCTTCACTTGTAATTAACATTCAGTTGTTTCATATAGTAAAGCTTAGCAAAGTACTTGGAGAGTTTTGAAGTTTCCCTTCAAAACAACAGCAAGTGACACTATAGGGTTTTTCCCACATACCTGTAACAATACTTTGTCAGTTTGATGCCAGGAAATTCTACACTATTTTTAAGACCAGCAGCCTTATTGCTTTGCAATGAGTTCTTCACATTTTTGGACATGGCAAAATTCAGTATTTCACAACTCCATACACAACCTTTTAGGTAAAAGCAAGTTCTGAATTTCTTTTAAAGGTGATCAGCTATTCCATAGCTGATTTTCAGCACGCAAAAACACAGGATATGGATGATCACTGCCCTGTTTCCCCAGAGCTTGTAAAAAAATCAAAGGCAGCAAATCACAGTTGCTAAGTCTGGAAACTGAAACTAGCAATGACATTTATAGTTTTTCACTTTTCTTTTATTCGAAAGTTAATTCAAACTACCACAATTGTGCAAGTGCCATACTAAAAAGCTAATTGATGACCTCTGGTTTAACATAGAGTTGTGCATATCTAATGCATTCATATCCCACCACAACTGCTATTTGGAAGATAAGATGGAGAATAAGTGCAAATAAGGGAGTACCACAGACTACTACCCACACAGCCTGAGTGAACCTTGGTATAGAACAACCTTGGTGACTGGGAAGACAAATCTGTTAGATAAAGCAGGTCAGAACACTTAATTTCTTTTTGACACTGATATCACATGAACAGATCAATAAAATGCCATCTTACCACTGCATTACGTTCTACTCGGGATCGTACTTGCTCGATTTTGCCTTCTTTAACCCTAGGAAATATGGAGGAATCTGCTCCCTTACAAAACAGAAATATATCACCTAAAAGAGACAGCACATGGAATTCAAAATAGCCAAATACACTTTCTTCAAAAAACATCCAAATTAATAAGTTTAAAAAATGTTCTCTTTCAACTTTTTGTAACATTTGCACCCATGCTAGTACTGGTCTCTTATTTTATAAACAAAGGCACACAGACTGTGATTGATGCTCAACTCTGACAAACCTGAAACAAACTCAAGTGTAACAAAAAATCAAGAAGAAACAGAATGTGGTCATCCTACCTGTTGAAGATTTAACTATTACACTCATTCGCCGTCTCACAGAATCAAAACTCAAAACCTCCAATAATTCAAACCTGAAACAGAAACAGAATTATTTTTTAAATAACTCTGCTTTTCTTGATCCCTGGGCTAGTTATTATGACTTCAAGCACTAAAACATGACTTCTAACATGGAAAATTATGTTGAGTACCATGGAATATGAAACCAGTAGAGAATGAAACAGCAGGTTACAAATAATAAATAGGGGAGGCCCTTAGATCCTCATTACTTGAAACAGAATTTGTCTGTGTGATGGTCACAAGTATCTTTGGGTATATAGTCAATGTAATTTATTTAAGACCAGAAACCTTCCAATGGAGCACTATACTGCTTAATAAGAAAGTTCCTACCAAGACATAACCTTAGAACTTGAAATGAACAGTTGTTTGCACAGAAGTATTTATTAAATATTTTTCTATTTCCAGTATTTCTGTCTCCCAAAAGTGCCTTCCTAATTTCATGAATCTTGCTCAAATGTTGAATAACAAGTTATTCAAGTGAAAAAGAGCCACTTCTATTTACTGGTTTTATACTTGCCATTGTTTCTATGATTTGATTTTATCCCATGTTCCTTTCTTTCTAGAAGGAAAAATGAACACAATCTCCTGTTGCACTGTTTTGGTTTCATTTATCAGTTTGTACACTTTTATCATTTACCATCTCACCTGTTTCCTTTCATATAAGAGAACCCCCTTTCACCATTACCAACATAAGCAATCCAATTATTAATCACAAACCTTTCAGGATTCATGTCTGTCCAGATGTGTTTATTTAATTAGATCATTTAGTTCTAAGACCTTAAAACACCCTGGATGTCAAACCCATGCAAGGCTACATCAGACCTATGTCTACAAACTGTGATGCATTTTGGAGAGAATTCCTAGTAATTATAGTGCTTTCCCGTAAGTAACAATATGATACTGACTCCAGTTCTTATAAGCTGAGCCAAAAGGTCTGAAATAACCTTTGGGAAAAATTCTCCATATTATACTAAAGGGGGGAGAAGTAACAGCAGGGTTTCTTTATCTGTGTCCAAGAGTCCCTGCATAGTTAGAGTATTCATGCAGGAAGACCCAGATATACAACAGACCTAACCAGCAGACATGTATAGAAGAGTAAGGCAACATTTTCAAAAGTATGTACATCCCATGGAACAGCTGTACTACTTAAATGTTACTGAAAATTTCACCCATCTACAAAATTTATTTTACATGTCAGAGCAAAGTAACAAAAAAAAGCACCTGTATTAAATTTTCTTTGAACTAGCTAAAAAGATTTACTTTACAGATATTACCCTCCTGTAAATTCTAGAGATTATTTGTGAACAATGAATTGGGTACACACCATTTTCTATTGAGAAAATATTATTTGCTATATAAAAAAAGGAAAAATACCTTTAGTTCCTATATCTATTAGGAACTATGAGATTAGTTTATAAACCCCACACCACACCTTTGTTGTCATATCCATATTTTGTACTGCATATAATGTCAAACTGCTAACTGAAAATATAGAACTCCAGTGTTCATTAAAATTACCAATATATAATTTTTGGCTTTCTACTAAAAGGTAAGTTTTTTTAGTTTTCTGACAGAAAAATTAATGTATAGGGAAATAATGATTTCTTAAACACATCAACAAAAATTACTCATCAGTCACCTTAGTAATACTTTTAGCCACTTACTTTTCTATGTTATTTTCCCTATTTAAGATCTCCATAAAATTGTCCTTCAGCCTTAGATAGGTGTAACCAAGTCTGTTAAATGAAATACACATCAAGAGAATGAATACAACAAATATATAATTATGTTTTAAGCATGTCAAAGATTTAAGACTGAGATTATAGCCTGAAAAAACCCCACAACAAACCAACAACAAAATCCCAAAGCATTTTTAACTGATTTTTATGAATAATGATGACTGCATGTTAAGAAAATAATCAATTGTAGATTAGCTGATGTTTGTTATTATGATTTTTGTGCTCAAACCAATTTTGAACATTAGTGATTAGACCCGCAGATTCAAAAAGCATTAATACCAAATTACATGCTTACCTCTGTATTCCTTCAACTAAAGCAACTTCATCAGGTGATGATGAGATATATATACAAGATCTTCTTGAGAGCTGGCTTTTCCTCAATCCATCTACACTGTCATCATCTTTTACTTGAACAGTGTGGCAAAGACAAAGAGCTCGAAAAAATAGTTCCTCTCTTTCCTAAAAAATAAAAGAAATGGTTGTCATTATGTGTTATCATTTTTAAGTATTGCTTTGAAAACTTTTCTTTTGGAAGGTGAACTGATGACTGCTGTTCCTTATCAGACAAAAGCAGTGTCACAGGCCACCTTCCCTTTAGGGGGAGCCAAGTCTTTCCCAGTAGCAACCACACAACTGGTTCATAGCTGCTGGTACCACTAGTGTTGCCCTGCAAGTCAATCTGCTGCTGCCCAAAAGAAGACAGTGTGCAACGTCTGCTGCTGCCCAAAAGAAGACAGTGTGCAACGTCTGCATCCTCAGACGACCACAATGTGGCTGAAGGTGTTTTTCTTTACTTTTGCTTAATCTTTAACAACTTGTATTAATTAAATACTAGTCAAGGTACAATTTATGAGCCCTGAGTCCACACAGAAGGATGCAGCACCTGGAGCACAAGTCTTAACAGGGAGTAGAGATTTCAATCTCTTAGGTAGCTTGAACAGCTCTCAGAGCTAACATAAATTGTCAGAGTGCATACATTTTAGCAGCTGGAGCCAAATGCTTTCTATAACATTTCAGATGGTTTGGTAATGACAGCTTCAGGCACCAGAAAAGTATTTCTATTTCATGGGTACCTTATTGTGTTATACCCTTATTTTTGTATCTGAAACCTATTCTTGTGTACTGTTAAATACAAGCAGTCACTGTAATTCCAAGATAAAAACACGGCATTCTTTGGGACCACATTCTGGGGGCCACAGGTGAGAGATGAAAGGCTGTTGAATTATACCAGCACATTTTAAGAGGCCTTATTTTGTCATAGTGAAGGGTATGGCCAAAGTATTATATGATACTGTACTGATGTATTACAAAAGGCATTTTGCTTTTGCCCATTTACACACTGCTCACCTGTTGACACATGAAGACTCCTTTACTTTCAACTAACTTTGCTTTACACAGAAGAGCCACAGTGCATACATGCTGTGTGTAGCACACTTCAGATGTGGCTATATTAAATCACATTTTAAAGTAATTTTTTTTGATCATAAACTATTCTGTGGCCACATCTTCACTCAGTGATGACTTAAGTAAGTGTTTGCATTGAGCACTCTCCCCTTTGAGGAGCTTCCTGCCTTGCTTCCCCTACTGTATCTGACGCTAAATACAAACCAGTTATCACATTTCTTTAGTTATTAACGAGAGAAAGTTCTGGATTTTTGGGTTTTAATTCAGTCTTACAACTGCAGCAAGTTGAGAAACTTCCTATTAAGCCCTTATATCTTACTCTAAACTAGAAAGGGAAACATGTCTATAAAGTTATCTACTTTGATTAGTGAAATTAAAGGATGTTGTATTTCTAAGGTTCCCTTCATCAGTACAGTTCAATTTTTATGTTTCACTGTAAAAAAAGAAGAATGCAGAAAGAGTTATCATACCTTTCCACTTCCTCCTGGAGATGAATCGATCATATCAATGCCTGTACAATCATGGAGAATTTGGCCATTGCAGATAACATGTGGTACATAAACGTGTCCTTCGATACAACATTCTATGAATTCCATGTTGTTCTCAGTTAATGTTCCTGTTTTATCTGTGAAGACATACTCAATCTGCAAATGAGCACAAATTAAAAACAGCAGGAATATGAACAGAGATTTTCCATCATTTCTTAACAAAACTGAATTTATTACTGGGTTACACCTTCCTTTAAAGATCTTTATGCAGGTTATTTCAGAAAAGGAAGACAACCATTTCTTTTGGCAGTTTTATCTTAACAGAAATGTGGGCCCTGAAAGATTTCATCACACAAGAGTATCAGCCATGCTATTTTTTGCCTCATAACTCATATCAATAATGTGTTTAACCTACTTTCACTTTTCTCTCAAGTTCCTTTTTAGTTTGAAATTTCTTTCTTGATGCAAGACATTTATGGAAAGAAAATGCACAAAAATTTCATTTCCCAGGGATTATCATTTAATGCACATGCCTGGTTTTGCATCAGTTACTGTTAGACCAGCCTTTAGGATAGTATCAGAATTCCTCATTAGAATTATGTTAGTTTAAATGAGGATTCTAGACACATACAGTTATACATATGAGCACAGTTACCATCCTGGAAATACACATTTTATGTAAATATTGAATTTTCCATTAATCTTATCTTTTACAGTGAGCCCTGGTATTTAAGGCTAACAACATCAAGAATAAAACCAAAATAAGAACTATAGCCTAGAAGGGCTAGTTTGGCACAAGCTCAGTTTTGGATACTGAATATAGTTCTTGTATACATACTGCATATAATATTTGATAAACTAAGCATTATGTAAGGTTAGGAAGTGAACACTGGAAGTAAGGCAATTATTTAGTATTTGTTAGATTGTTCAACAAACTTCAGCATTTTTCCAGTGCACTGAACAAATTAAAAAAGAAATAAATTTTTGATCCCAGTCTTAAAAAAAGTAATTGAAAATGCAAATCTTCCACCAAGATTGACTTTTCTAATATTCATTAATCTGAAAAGGCAAATTTCCAAACTCTCCCATCTGTGGAGAAAATACATGTAATTCGACTTTTTTCAAAGAGCAAAGAATTTATATTGATTTTTTTCTCGTCTCAACCCCTACATTCTGTTTCATAATACATTGATACAAGTTACAAAATGCTCTCCAGGAAAGGTCTTCTAGTCATTCAGTGGGTTGCTTTGCAATAGTGATTCCTGATGTTCAGACGGACCCTCCTCTTTCAGGCTGTGCCCATTGCCTCTGGTCCTGTTACTGGGCACTACTGGGAAAATCCTGGCTCCATTCTCTTTGTACACTCCCTTCAGGTATTTATAAATATTGATAAGATCCTCCCTGAACCTTTCTTCCACTAGACTGGACAGTCCCAGCTCTTTCAACCTGTCTTTGCAAGAGACATGCCAAGTCCAGTTCCTTCACTACCTTTGTGACCCCACCCTCCAGTATGCCCATGTCTCTTGTACTGGGGAGCCCAGAACTGGGCAGTGCACTGCAACTGAAGCCCCACCAGGACTGATTAGAGGAGCAGGATCACTCCCTCAGCTGCTCGTAACACTCTGTCTAATGCAGCCCAGGATACCATTGGCCTTCTTTGCCATATAGTCACACTGCTGGCTCATGTTCAATTTGATGTCCACCAGAACCTCTGGTTCTTTCCTGTCAAGTTGCTTTCCAGCTGGGTGGCCCCCAGGGTACACTGGGCCCCGTGACCCAATCATTAATGATCAGCACAGGAGCCAGCACTGACTCCTGGTGTACACCATTAGATAATGACCTCCCACCAGTTTCTCTTTGCAGATCTTATGGGAGACAGGGCCAACTATTTGCCATAAAAATGAAGTATCTGGTACCACTTTTTATCCAAAGAGGTATGTGTCCCTAAAAGCTTTATTAGTAGTTTGACTAGAAAAAGAAGAAAATACATGATCTTATTTATTTATTTGAAACCCTATGAAAACATTTTTAATTAACAGAGATTCTAAATATTTTCCCAAAAAATATTTATCTGTATTTGTCATAATGTCCTGATTTTCTCAACACAGACACATAAAACAGATTTTTATTTTCTTTTTAAATGAGATTGACAATCAGTTGTTTTTACTACATGAAACTTGTGGCTGAAGATTTGATGTTAGTCTACTCAGACAGGAAGGGCTTTTTTTCCACCTTTTACTCTAAGGAAGTTAGATGCTTACATAATCTCCCTCCATAATCACAGGAGGGGAACTATTACCTTCCTAAAGTGTTTAGTATTTACTAATACAGTAATACCAATTGATTTTCACTAACTGTGTGAGAAATCAGAATTTTCAATTCTGAAAAAACAGATCTCAGATTTTATTTCAAAAATTAATCAGCATCAAAGAAAATGCACGCAACTCCCCCCTGCCCCAAACAAACAAAAAACCCTGAAAAAAATCCATCTTTAAGTAACAACTTTAAAATAACTACTCTTGAGACAGTTGAAAAAAGAATTATCATTCAATGAAATTTACCTGTCCCAACTCTTCATTGAGGTCAGAAGTATTCACCAGTGGTCCTAGACCTGTGTCCTCATCAAACATTTCCTCATCCCATGTAAGGAAATAAGAACCAAGAAATTTCTGCATTTCCACAGTGACATACATGGATACAGGAATAATATAGTTGAAAAGAACCATGAACGCAAGGAAATCTGTAAAGGCTCGAAGAAACTGCCAAAGAAACAAGACAAAAATATTGATTTTTCATGCATGAAAGACTGAAAGATTAGTATATGTATTTACAAATTATTTTTTTAAATAACTTTTAAAACAGTAAACAGCATCTTCCACAGCTCACAGTTCAGCACAGGATTTATGATTTTTCATGATTTATAACATCACAGCTAATTTGCCATGAAATAAAACTTCTGGCTTTTAAATTTGCATTTTTCTTTAGACATACAGGTGTGGAATACAGTGGAATAACACTGTGGCAAAGTTCTGGAGCAACAAATGAGACTGGTGAAGATCTATCTGAGAACAAGGGAAGTAATAACATGTACAGTCACAAATTACTGGAAAAATACCACAGAACTACAGCAACTCCTCCAAGGATTACCAAACTACATGACTTACAGGCAGCATTTCATTACTAAATTAAGGGATTCCTTTCCTTCTCTCAACACAAGTAGAACATATGCACACAACCTGGCTCCATTTTTTCAGTGACGGAGGCTCGTTGGAGCTATAGTCAATCTGCTGAGCAGATTGAAGTAGTGTTATTGATGGTAATGAGAAATATAGAACATGCCTGGCTAGCATGTGCTCGTCATGATGTAGGGTAGAAAAGCAAATTTTCCCCTACTTTGACTGGGAGGATTAGTGAAGTAATACTGTGCTTTCTGTAGTTAAGGGTTCAGTTCATTACTGCAGATCATCAAGATATCCATTATGGACAATGGCCTTGTTCTTGTAAGAACATTGCTGGTGACTCCTGATGCTGGCCTCTAGTTCTCATCAGAGAGATATATGAAACCAAGCTTTTGAGGGGTATTTTTACTGAGATTTCTACAGCAGATTCTTTTGAACGTGTCTGTTACAGGATTGCCAATAGTTGTGGGACTCCTTCCAGTCTTGTTTCTCTGCACGAGGTCAGTTCTTTAGTAACGTCCGTAAATGACAGGCAACTCCAACACACTTTCATAAAGCTTTTTATCCTAAACCAGACATTTTCTCATCAGTTAAATTCACACATACAACTTAAGGGCAAACGTTTAATATACAAGCTTTCTACAAATACACTATCATCATTGTTATCAAAAAAACAACAATTTGTGACTGGTAAGTAAGCAGGCTGTATATACTTTTCAGTAAGATCCTTATAAACTAAGAGTTTAGGGAAACTTTATTATTTTAATTTACTTCCATACCAAATTTCTTTTCCTCTCTGGTTCTGTTTTCTGATTATACCATGGTTCATCACGAAATGGTTCACTCTGCCAGACATACTTCAGAACAGTATTTATTAGTGCTTTACTGATGAGAATACAGAGGTATACAATAAGAAATACATTCATTGATCTAAAAATCAAAACAGAAAAAAGGCAAAATAAGAACTCTATTAGCATACAAACTACAGAGTTTATTACAAAATGTTGCACTTGTGCTTCAGTGCAACAATACTAAGACATTAAGTAACTTTTCTACAGTGTTTTTCCAGTGAAGAAAAACATTGAGGACCTTTTTCTATTTAAAATATTAACTACTATAATTGTTTTTGTTTACAAAATATGTGTGACACATTACCCAAACTAGTGTATTAGTGAAAACAATAGCATAGATAGAATCATCACAGAATAACTGGGCTTGTCCTCTGCAGACCTTTCTATGCCATTTCTCTGAATCAATATAAACTCACTCACATAACTACTTTTATAGAAATATAAAACCATCAAGAACATTTTGCCATGCAGCTGTAATGTTTTAACCCTAGACTGATCTAAAAAAAGAACAAGAACATTTTGCTTTTAAAATTGTATTTTCATTAATGATGGGCCCGAACTAAAAGCCATGGGGTTACACATCAGTAACAATAGAAAGAGACACAGGATCATTGCTTAGTCACTGCATAAGAGAAGGGCTGTCATCTGGTCGGTACATCTTGCCTCAATCAATGACATCTCGTTTTTCACAAGTTTGGACACCTTACTCAGAGCTGATGATTTCAAATGGCAGAGTAGGACTAGAAGATAATCTAATTTAAAACCAGTCAGCAACCAGTGTCAGCTCATTCCTTAAGGATAGCAGTGTGTTATTTTCCCATCACATATGCCTGTATGGAATTTGTCAATGCTAGCTAAACCACAGAAAACTTGCCACAGACAAGCACTGTGTTACTGCAGCTCATCAAAAGTGAAGTGCATTAAAAAAGTTATTTACTGAATTCAAGATTTAGTTGCAAAAAAAAAAACAAACATTCAATGTTCACATAATAAAACACAGCCTTGGAAAACTGTCAGTAGGTGTACTCTAACCAGTGAAAAAAAGTCTTCTGGAACAGCAAAACACCATATCTTATAAAGCTAAGCATTAAAGTGGCTTTATTTTTAAACATCTGACATTAATAATAATTCAGTATTGAGAAACTTTATTTATATGGCCTTCTATGACTGATACCATAACTAAAAATTATTCGAAAAGAAGCAAAATTGCAAGTCCTTCTAACTTTCCTTTTTTTTAGTGTAAAGCAATGAAACATACACTTTTAGGGAAAGAAAATAAAACCCCATTTTCACCATTCAAGCACGCAGTTTTCAACCCCCAAAAAAATTAGAAATTTTACTTTTCTACAGCAGATCGCTTCTGTGATTTTGCCTGGTAATTTAATGCCATCTTAGTTTCCATGCCAGTGTAGATAGCAACACCTGAAATGAGACATGTGGTTTACTACAGGCTGCATAGTACAATAACATTATAAGAGCACAATTTACTAAATTATTATAGTCTGTCATTTATTCAATTTTCTTTAGTCTGAACAAAAAGAAAAAATATTTGGATGATACCCCAAAATTAGAAATAGCTTTAATATCTTGGTTCTTAGAGGGAAATTTTAAGCATCATTTACATCCTATTCCAGTTACAGTTTCCAAGTGCTGAAGTGTTCCTATGTAGCCTCAGTAACTCTTATTAAGGAGCTGTAAATCAAGTAACTCAAAAGAAATCATATGCCCAGTAGGAACTGTAGGGTTGTAACCTTGTTTGATGTTTGCTTATTAATTCGGGGTCCATTCAAATAGTCAATACAAATATTTACCAAAGATTCTTTCTGTGTTCTTTAAAGTGGCTCCTCTAAGGAGCAGATTTTCAGATCCCAATGGCCTGCAAAACATAAGTATCACAAAATAAACAGAGGAAAACATCAGACCTTAGTGAAAGTCATGTAGAGCAGAAAATTTGTTTTATTCAAATACTTTCATTTTGTTTCACAAACTTACTAGGAATATATAAAATTTTAAAGTGAAAATTAATAAACAGATGCCTAAAATTAAGCTCATAATTTCCCAATAGGAATCTTAAACCAATGCACCTGAAACCCACATAAATACTCAACATCCTAATTGCACAGTTCTTATTTTTAAAAAAAATATTGATCCAAGTCTTATTTAGGCTTTTTAGAATTACTTATTAAGGATAATACACTCTTCCATTTCAAGTATATATGGTATATAAGGTATCTTTTGATACTTGTAAACATTTCAAAGCATGTTGATGAATATAGGTAAAATAACATATTAAGGAGTAAGGACATTAACGTAAGGACACCCACGCAGTTTAAGTTATATTTTGGAGCATGATATATAATAAATAAATCACTGATGCACCACAAGAAGTATGTTCAGTGTTTTGAATATTATTCAAAGTGTTCTTGCAGTATGAAACTTGCCAAAATCAAGAAACTCTAAACAATCAGGAATTCCAGGGCCCTAACTCTCATGTAAAACCTGAAACTAGTCCCAGGAAACTAGTGGGGTCATGTTGCAAGAATGACACAGATCACTTGACAGTTTTCATAGCAAATTGTGACAGAAAACATGGTACCTACATACACCATGAGGTTAGAAAGGCACTTAGCCAGAATTGAGTTCCTCCCCACATACTGAGATCTAGGATATCACCCAAGCAAGCAGTTTCCCATCCTAGTGCTTTGCCTCTATGTGGCAAGGACCTGAACAAAATCAGGTACAGCAAGTTGGATTTTGCTCTCCTTGAACACACAGCACTATGAACATTTTAGACACACGTAACAACACCCTTTGTAAAATTAAACATGATTATTTGACATGCTCAAACTCTCCAATATCTAAGAAGACAAATGAGAGAAACAAACAAGTGATGCTATTCATATTGTTTAGTGCACTACCAAGATATCATGCTAACGGAGCAGCATTGTACAAGTGTTGCCAAGATCCTATCAACATATATTTACAAACTGTTTACTATTTTTTACAACTATTTACAAATTAAATACCTTTCAAATAAAATTGTAGTTAAATAAAACCATAAATATATAAAAGCAGAAAAATATGATTAAAAGATAAAACATTTATGATTTACACAATAACAGTCTGGAATCTTCTAAGAGAGAAATATTCTATCATTAAGGCAATGCAGCACCATATTGATGAACCAAAGATAATTCTTACTATTGATACTTATTCAACCGTGAAAATGTTTAAATGTGCGGAAACTCTAGATTTCCCTACCTTGCAATAGGCTCATTCCTATCATGGTAAACATTTATTCGACCAACAAATCTGAAAGGAAAACATATAATTAGTTTAACAGCACTGCTAGTAGATTATTTGAGAAGTATTTTCTAGAAAGTATTTATCACAGTGAACATTTTCTAACTTAACAAGTTCAACTTATCCAAAACATGAACAAGAACATAGAGGTACATACAGATGCACATTTAAAACATGTAAATACAAAAATACACAGAAGGGGAAGTCATTGTAAATTTTGCATATAAAAATTATGAGATATTATAAAATTAGGGATAAATCTTCTAAGTAGACCCATGAGCAAGAAATAACAAGAAGTCTTATTCTCTAAACTGCCTGAGATAAGTCTGTGTAATTACTACCCTTTACAACATCTAAAGATTACAAGTGAATTAAAACCAAAGCAAAGAGCCAGTAAGTAATTTTCCCTCTGAATATCTCTAAGTGCATCTTATGTGGTGGGTTGACACTGGATAGCAGCTAAGCACCCATTAGCCTCTCGCTCATTCTCTCCCCGGCAGGATAGCAAAGAGAATCAAGGAGCAAAAGGAAAACTGTAACAGTTCAGTAAGTGCAGGGGAGAAAAACAAGTAATACAAAGGCAACCACTCATCACCTCCCATGAGCATGCCCATGTTCAGCCAATCTCCATCAAGAGCTGCTTTGGAGACTATCCCACCTCGGTTTTCTTGCTGCGTGTGACACTCTACGGCACTGAATGTCCCTCTGGTAAACTGAGGTCAGCCATCCTGGCTATGTCCCTTCCCATCCTGCCCACACCCAGCCTATTTGCTGGAGGGGCAAAATGAGAAACAAAAAATTTGACACTGCAAGAATTTGTCAACAATAGCTAAAACCCTGGTGTGCTATTAACACTGCTTCAGTCTCAAACCAACAATGCTACACCATGAAGAAAACTGTTGCAAAGAAAGCTGACTCCATTCCAGCCAGACTCAGTATGCTGCATTTGCAATACCACTGCCCAAGTGGATAATCTCAAATCAAAGGGGATTAAGCCAGACATTAGTGTTATGGATGTTAGAGGAAACTGGTGGGGAGGGGATGTGGTGTGTTGGTGGACCTGTTACCCTGAAAGGAAAGCTCTGAGGTTCAGTGGAGTGGTCACCTGTCTGCTCAGAGAATATACAACACATCAGGGGCACTTCTAAAGACAATGTACAGTCCGTTATGATACATCAGACATCGTGTGCCTTTGAAAAGAAAGATTCACCACTGTGGCCTGTTGAGAGATAAGTGTAAACACAAGCAGAGGTACAGCTGTCTACCAATAAGTATTTTCATTAATTGTGTGTCAACAGCTGTCACAACAAATCCCACCATTTAAAATAGCATGAACTTCAGCTACCAATCATTTGCTTTGTGAGCCAGGTATTTATAAAAGGACCAAGCCTTTGATGGACTTGATTTTCTAAAGAATCTATTCTCATGCAGATTTTTAGACCAGTTCCTTGGTGACTGAGACCAGGGAAAAGAAGTACCTTTACACTTCAGAAATAAGGAATGTTTTATCTGCATTTTCCAGCAGCGCTTACTGTCTTGAGTGCATTTCTGTTTGTCACCACATTGCTTTCTGTGTATTATTTCAGCTGTTTTTACTGTGGCAGAAAAATAAAGTGTTTTCCCAGTGGTATGGGGTTATTTGTCTTTCACTATTAAGGAAGGAACCTGAAAAGAAGCTTTTAAATATTTACCAGTAGGTTTAGTGAAATTTTGTACAGTACTTTTGTAAAATATTGAGTATTGAATGACTTTAAATAACTGTAGAGGGGTTTTCTCCATGTTCTGCACATTTAGTTTGTAAGTGTCCTGCTGTTCATGCTATCATTAGTTAATATCTCAAAGCACATGGTCTGAGGTTCATTGTTAACAACAGCAGATGTAAATCTGTATTCCAAGCAGTCCTGACAATTTAAATTGTTTTCTGCTGACTTCTTGTCTGATCAAGCTGACGGTGGTTTTACCTTGCAATGTAGCTGATAAAGTTCTCATGTCAGGAGTGGAAGTGTTTGCCATTTCCTTGTTGTTCATTTGTGCTAGAATGCTACTATTATCTTCATTCTGTAGTTTCTTTGCAAGAATATTTTTAAGCCACTGTACCATTTTGTAAGTGTTACTTTAGTTAAAAATAGATAATATAACCTGTAAATCCACTTAATGGGGCACACAAACTACAATACTTTGCAACATGCTGAAAGTGAAGGAATGAATGAGGGTAGAACACCTCCTCTTTCCCTGGAGACTCCTCCCAAACTGCGGTGACATGGGGCTCTCTGACATACAGATTGACTAAGGGTGCCAACATCAAGAAATACATTAAATATTAGTAAAATGTATTTTCTTTCTTATTTTTAGATTAAAAAAAAGAAAGGAATTGATGTACTAAAATTTTCATCACACTGCCCAGTGAATAGTTTTGTGCACCCCCCTTTGGAGACCATTATCCATCAGCACACCTGAGGGTGAATGACCTGCAGAAAAGGAGTGTAAGGGGAAGACTAACCTGACTTCAAGCTCACTCTGGGGTTCTCTCTAAGCAGACAGATGCAGACAGCATCTTCTTATTAGGATATTTTTTATAGTTTATTGCTAGGGTACCTTAAATGAAACAGGTAAGAATTATTTTCTTACTTATAAAGATCAGGTTGAGGTTGTTCACATTCAATGGTAGCATGTAGTGCATCGATTTCTTGTTCATTGTGAAATGCTTTTGTGTCTTGAACAGCATAGTAAGTCTGGAGTGAACAAAATTATATAAATAAAATAAAAAGGACAGATATACAAGACAGTAATCTGCACATATGCCTCATTTTGGCATGAAATAGATCTACTAACTTTTACATAAAAGCTCACAGTTCAAATATGATGCCACATTAAATGTTCCTAATTGGGCATCATCTTACATGGTCTTTTCCAACCTTAACAATTCCATGATTTTGTGCAAATACTTTGCAGTGTACTCACAAATCAAGTCACCATGAAAGCATTTAAGTACAAAAAAATTAGCGCACTATCTCTGCAATCTGCATTCCCAGACTGAACACAGACAAAACCACAAATAAGTGTTTTAAAACATTCCATAAAATAATATTACTTTTAGAGAAATGGAATCAAATGGTCAAAACATAGATTACACAAACTAGTATCTGCTCACACATATAAGCACAAAGTCATACTGTGATCTGTGTAAAAAACTAAAAGCAAACTTTGCCTTAAAAAGAAAATCTAGAACATTTAATTACTTTATGACTGGATTCACCATCCAAACTAGTTGTTGTAACAAAACATGTTCCATCTCCTCTACTACTTGATAGAAATATTAAATCACATGGGAATGTTTCATCTTCTTTTACCATTACAATATCTCCAACCTAAGGAAAAAAACACAAGAAAATAAAATGCATTTATATAGCAGCCCACATTTCAGATTTCAACACTAAATACTAGATTCACACAAATATTTTGAAAATTCACTAACATTTATTTACACCAGGATTTTACCACAGGAGTAAAGAACTACAGAAATGTCTCTGAAAAACCAAATTATACTTCGTGGAATGACCGAGATCTACCTTTGCTCTCAGGATAACCCTTTTGAAAGTGCTGCCTTATTAAGTATTGCAACATTGTTTGAGAGATGGAAGACATTGTTTGAGTACAACAAAATGTTTCAAAACCAGATGGAGATGTGAGTTTCTCTCATTAGCTCTTGAGGATAAGCATCTAGTTCCAAATATTACAGGATGAGATAGCAGAAAAAGCTAAGAATTCCAAGCCTGCTGATGAAAACAGACTGTATCCTGAAAGCAGGATACATTTTTAGAATTAGTGACTAGGTGTCCATCCTATTTTTATCCATGTTTACAAGCAAATAAATGAATTTTTATTCATGCAAACACAGGCAGTATTTTGCAGCATGTTAAAGTGTCACAGAACAGCCAACCAACTATAAATTCAAAATATGCCTGCAAATCATTCAAGAAAAACTGCATTTGCTACTTTTGGAGGTTACCTTTTTCAAATAATTATTTAAAAAAAAAAATTAAAAAGTGGTGAAGTCATACTCCATGGTTTAAGAACATCAGAATTTCAATAAAAAACCCATCAATAATTAGTAATTCTTGCAATTTTTCATGTAGGTCAACATCTGTTCAATACACTTCTTTGTCATAATTCATTATAATAAGACTCAGCTTAATCACTGTTCCTGTCATGTGCTTATAAAGCTAAATTTCAATACCCTCAGCCGCTGGCAGGAGTCAATTAATTCTAGTTAAGCAAAATAGTCTGACAACAATCAGCGTCAATAAAATCTGAAAATAAAATTTTAGGATGATGATAATAAATTAGATTTATCTAATTGTAGATATGAAAAAGGCTTTCTTTTTCTTAACCAACAGCAATGAAAAATTGCAGGTTGTGCAGCCATCACAGCTATTAAGCATACCTGCAACCACCAGGTACAAAATCCTCTTTTCTTCAACCCAAAACAAGTAGAAGTACTAGCACATAGTATCTGCTTAATAAAATTTAAAAGGGGTTCCAACAACATTTGTCACAGTGACAGCTAAAGATGCAAAGAGAGCAGAGACAGGTTCTTTTCAATGGTGCCCAGCGACAGGACCAGAAGCAATGGGCACAAACTGAAACATGGGAGGGCCCATCTCATTTTCAATGTGTGCGACTGAGTACTGGAACAGGCTGCCCAGGAAGGCTCTGGAGTCTCCCTCCTTGGAGATATTTAAAATCTGTCTGGACACATTCCCAAGCAAAGAGCTCCTGCTGGCCCTGCTGGGGGACTCAATCAGATGTTCTAGACCTGCCAACCTCAACCGTTCCCTGATTCTATGAAAAAGAAATCACATCTTCTAGCAAATTTCTTTTTCCTTTCTTTAATCGACTCTCAAAAGGCTATAGGTACAGAAAGGTCTATCTTTACACAATCTAGTTTGTTTTCTTGTGTAATACAGATCAGAGAATTTCACCTATTTACCCATAACCACAGATATCCCTTTCCATGCAAATATTTCCTATGTCTGTCTTTCCTATCACTTATTTGCTCAACATACAACCTGTGACAGGCAAGGAATAGAGGAGAAATTAAGAAAATATGGGCAAAAGATTAATTAATTGAATTCAAATTCCAGTTATGTGGAACTTTATTATTTTTGTTTGGAATATTTAACTGGTTAGTTACACACAGAATTCTCAGCATGTGATCTCTTAATCTAGGAAGCCCTAGACAGAAGTTATTGCATTTAAATGGAAGGCCATGGCAGAGAGGCTGTGAACACTGTTGATGCACTTATGCCCGAACACAGCAGAGCAGAAAAAGATATCACTAATAAACATATTACAAACAAGAAAATCCCAAGTAAATATCTATCAAATTTTCTGAGTTCTAAAGAAAATAATAATAAAAAGTTAATCTGCTCATGAAAGAAAAAAAGTAGGAGCAAAAATTAATTTCTGAAAATAACCTTCAAAATACCAAGAAAGGAATGTAGCACCATTCAGAAAGAAGGTCAGTGAAGAGACTGAGGTGATGGGTAATGAAGAAAGCATTCAGAATGCACTGTGTGTATAGATATGCATATATCTGTATACATGGCTTTGACTGTCACAGTCAGGCTTAAATAAATTATTAATGGGCATAATAGTAATTATGCCCCTTCCCTGAGAGCGTTCAAGATGAATTTGGAGGAGGTTCCAAACAACCGGGTCTAGTGAAAGCAGAGGGATTGGAAATAGACGGTCTTTAAGGTCCCTTCCAACCCAAACCATTCTATAATTCTGTGATAATCGCACAAGACGGAAAATGAAGTAAAGATAAATCATGAGAGAAATCCCAAGTTAAAAAATAGAAAATGAAAGGACCATTTATCAAAGGAGTTTAAAAAGGCAGAGAAAGCAGAAATATAACTAGCTTATAAAAATATTTTATTCAAATACATTAAATTAAAAAACTGGTATATTGTAGGTCTACTCTCCATTAAATGCAATAAATGCCACAACATCATACTACATTCCTGTATAATTTGTTTTACATGTAAACTGTGTAAGAAGGGTGAAGCACAGTCTAGTCCCCAAAACCTGTTAGAACATAGTTACTCACTCTTAATTTTCGGCTTTGCTTTCTAACCAGTTTACCATGTTGAATGAAATGAACAGGGTATTGATTTATTGCATTGTCAGCTTTATGCCGCAGCCAATCTTCATAACCCTAGAAAACAGTGAAATGGAATGATGCAGTGATGTACATTTGGCTGTAAAGACACAATAGCTCTAGCTTACAAGAAAAAGTTTGAAAATTATTCTTGATTAAGATAAGGAAAAAATATTCTCATTAGAAGAAATGAAGTTATATGTCAGTTCTACAGTCATGCTGGACGCCTATGAAAAAGAGCATTCACAGTTACAATCACTCAACAACATTATGTATTTTAATTAAGACATTTTGATGAATAGGGATGCTTCCAATGTGTAGAACAGTTTCTGGCATTTAAGTGATCGTCTCTTGCTCATGCTCTACTGACCCTTGAGTAAGTGCAAAGTATTTATAAAAGCAGTTACTGAAAAGATAGAAGTATATAAAATATATTTTGGAAGACTAGGACTTGATCCTGCAGGATGATAAAGAGATGACCTGACTAAAGGTGGTCACATTTCCCAACTCTCATACAACTAAGCTGAACTTTTTAACTCAATAGACAATATATGTAGTCATGAAGAATTATGTTTCAAGAGACTTTGCAGAATAACCTATTTTTATTGCTCAATTACCCTATAAATTTGTGTTTTATACAAGCAGACAAACTAACTAAAGGACAGGGAATCTGAAACTTTCCATTGAAAAGGTGCTACTGTATGCTAAAGGTTAGGACTGACACAGTCACCAGTGGTTAAAGGATCAAAAATACCACTTATAGTCCATAGCATTTTAACGTCTAACTCGCTTGAGCATATTTGAAAATTCAATGTAGAACAAAAGTATTGCTACCTTGGATGCTCTCAGAGATAATCTGGGAACTCAGACTTTATAGCTTTAGTGTGTTAATACTTCCAGGGGTTGGAACAACTCTTCAGGCTGGTCCTAAAATCTAGACCAGTTATTGAGAGAAAGACTCAAGGAGACAGACAGAACGATAGTAGCAGCACAGCACATCACAATCCAGGCTTTGGTAGGTCACTATTAACAGTAAGAGTTTAAAGTATAACATTTCAAACCCTATTAGTTGGAAAGCCACATAAAATACTAGCTCTTGCGTGTATCAACTTCTGCTCAACAAGAGGAGCTGAATTCAACAATATACTCAATTATGTCTACCTAGCAATGTAAAGAAACAGAAATGCAACTCTCCACAGTTTCTCTGAAACCTTGTGAAGGAAAAGTCTGCATTTGGCATCAAAGTCTGCATAAAGACTGCTATGGTAATCAGTTATCTATTCAGGAACAATCAAAATTATCTTCTATTTTGGGTCTGCCTGGGATGGATCTTCACAGCACTCCATATGCTGCTGTGTTTAGTACTTGGGGCTAAACCAGTCTTGGTTACACTCCAGTGTTTTGGCTACAGCTGAATAGTTCATGCACAGCATCAAGGCCTTCCCTTCAACCTTCCCCCACACCAGAGCAGCAGGCTGGGGGTGAGCAAGAGGCTGAGAGGGGGCATTGCCTGGACAGCACACCCAAACTGACCTGACTGTTCTCTTTAGTTTTACTTCTGCTCACTAAATTACTCACCTGCTTGATAGCTGTTACAGTGATGACAAACAAAAGTGGAAGTCCACTTGTAACTGGACTAGTAGGTGTATCAATAATTAACTGCAACAAAAGGAACAAATATTTTCTGGTTATATTTTTATCAAGCAGTCAATCTTTCAAGTAATCATTTCACAAATATATTACAAGGCACCAAAGGACTTTAATTAAGAAGAACTGCATTTCAACTTCAGGAACATATACTATAGTGGCAAAAAAAAAAAATTAGATGTTATAAGATACAATACTATAGTTAGATCACATTAACATTCAGATGTTAATACCTTACAAAAATATTTGCTTGTAAGAGTTGAAGGAAGTATTAGACTGGCAAGTTGCAGCTTTGGAGGCAAAATTATGGAGCACCATGAGAAACTAGCATGGCACTGGCTTTACACATTATACAATACAGCTGTTCTTATGCATGCAAAAAGTAAATACTGAAACACTGTTTACGTTTGCAGAAGCCATAGCTCAAAGAGGTAGAGTTCAGAGAGGGAATGCAAATGACAAAATCTAAACTGTCATGGGAAACTGCATCACTTTTTTTTCTGCAGAATCTGGTGTACTAAGTAATACAGTGTTACACTTCATAAGCTTTTTATTGTGTAATACATTTAACTGATTGTGAAAAGTTCAGAATGAAGACACCTAGAAAGCAGCACACTATGCATGGTACTAATTACAAACCCAAGTATTTATCTACCGTCCTAAGCAAGCATCATATCAGAATCTATATTTTGGTTTCTCTACAGTCTTTGATGTCATTACTGTTAGAAAACTGATGCCAAGGCTTAATTTTGTTATAAAATACCATTTTTTGCAAAACTCACAAAACTTTATTATCAATGTAATTTTTAACACTAGTTTTACTCATCTGGATGTTTATTACAAAATAAAAATTACACTCATTCTCTTCAATTTCATCAAGACATATCTTGCCATTAAATTAGTGATGGTGTCAAATTTTCTTTAGATTAGATATGTATTTACAACTTGGAAATGAAATAAAAATCATTTTGTCACATCATTAGTGCAAAAGGCTGTCCAGGCTCAACCATTTATCTCCTTACTCATCAAAAACATTTCATTTTTAAACCTTTTTCAACTCTTCTCTTTTTTAGAAAGATTCCAAGAACTTATTGAAAAATAGGGATAGCTTACCTGAACAAGGAAAATTATGAGAAAATAGAAGTTAGCTATTCTTCTGAATTGCTCAAACAAATTTTTTGGTACGAAGTTCCAAAATGTGTACTGAAAACAAATGCACAGATCATGAGTGTTTGTGAGAGAAATATTATTCACATTCTATAAAGAAAAAAAAATCAAACAACTTCATAATTCACATTTCAGAATTAAGTTAAAAAACTAAGGAGAAGTATTTTTGTTACGTAGTTTAATAATTTACTGAAACTGAATCTTAAATTGGCAATCATGTATTCTCAGAATCATATCAACATCAGTTCAGAAAAATCTTTGTGCTAGGAACTAATAATTTTGAACCAGCAACAATGCTCCATAAGAGATTTAGTTATGGAACAGTTTATTTAAAGCTATCAGCGGATTTCAAAAGCATCTTAGTCACTTGAAGGAGCACTTTTAATTCACTTCCACATTCTATGCAAGACTTGAGGAGATAGGTGGCACTCTAAGAGTTAACTATACAACCACAGCAAGACCACCAAATAAAAGTTGTCAGCTCTTCTGTTACTTAGGACAGAAACAGACTCCTCAAGATAAGTTATAGTGGTGAATAAGAGTAAAGAGCTGTTTATTTCTCTACTGGTCTTACAAATTACCAAGTCCTGTAAAATTACATAAGGAACAGTATTTAAAGCTGCAAATAGAAAATGCTAAAACTCCAAAGAAGATAAATCATATAAAAGTGAGAGAGAAAGGACCTGACACCATCTAGTCCCCTTCCCCTGCACTCCAGTAGGTTCAACTACACTCTTTTCACACAGCTCACTCTGTAGCTCCAGAAAAACCTTGCAAGGATTGCTTATTGGAACACATGTAAAAGTGTCAGCTAAAACTGTGTGAAAAGGTTTGAAAAATGGCTTGAGAAAACTAAGACTGCATCATCTTATTATCTAAATTATCCTTTGACACGTAATAAAATGACAACTCCAATAAAATTTTCATTTCAAAGGAGATGGTCTAAGAAGCTTATCCTAATTTATTTGCTCTGCTACAAATATGCCTTGTCTCCTCTTGGCAGATTGCACTTATACTTGCTGATAACCAAATTATTCCATGAGCTAGACATCTTCTGAATTTGGCCCTGAAGGCAAAGGCAGAAAGAGCTCCAGAAGGAAAGTACTTGTATTACATTTGCAGACAAAGGGGATCCTTGAGAAAGTGTGCCTTAATTGTACGTGAAACCCCTGTTATATGGAGTAATGTTTTTACTTCTTGGGAGTTAAAGCCTAGACATGTATAACACGTAGGAATGAAATGTTCTTTTTCTATCATCATGTGCCAAAAATCAGTATTTATTCTAAATATGTTACCACTTCTCTTACCCTAGATAATAGCTGTTTCAATGTTAGTCACCTGTGAGCAAGCCAAACCTCAGGCAGGCAGGCAAGCAACAGCTAGAAAAACAAATGGTCTAGTCTTGCAATCAGAACACTTTTCATCAGACAGGAATGCAGCTTGCACTGCCCACTATCCTGCTACGTATCTTGGAATTTTTAAAGAGAACCAGTTAGACTTGATTTTTTTTCTTTGCACAACAATTCTGATTATTCAAAACTGTTGTGATGACAGGCGACAACATAGATTCTATTCTATGAATAATTGTATATTTTCATCATTAACTTCATCAGAAAAATTATTTTTGTGTTCTAATTTTATCCATTTATTTTTTCATGAATCTCTACCCGCTGAGAAAGAAAACCAAAGAGAAGCTTTAGTGAAAAAAATTTGTTAATATTCTGTTTAGCTCCTTTTATAGTAGTGTTTTTTCCATTAAAAGTCCAATGATTTATACAAGCTTCCCAAATCACCCTTCATTAAAAAAAAAAAAGGTAACCTCTTATGTAGTAAGAAATCTCTTTAAATCTCCCAGAGGGTTATTTGACTAAATGTGTGGTAACAGCATATTATGGTCAGACTAGATATTTAAAAAATCTGACTGAAGAAGTCAAGTAAATCAAATAAAACAACAATCTATAAAAAGGCTGAATGTTCACCTTTACCCTTAGTATCTGATCCTCCTCATATTCCAATCTCAGTCTGCTGCTTTCCCTGTCAAACTGTGGTCTTTCCCACAGCTCCACCTTCACTCAGCGATACTCTTAGCTGAATAAAGGTGAATAACCTGGGGACAGATAATTTTTATGGTCTAAGAAGTGATTCCTAAAATGGATGCTCCTTTAACATGGAGGATTTCTTAAAACTTTATTTTCAAAGAACCTGCCAGACTTTTAACACTTTCAGAAATACCAAGTATGACTTTAGTCTATCCATTCTTCTTCAAAGGAGAAGTAATGACTTTGAAGTTTAGGCAAGAAAGACCACTAAGATGTCTAGACAATGCTTTTCCCTGACCAAGCCATCAGTGGCTCAGAGTAGTATCTACAAATGGGGAATTAATGTTTAACGACCATAATCGCTCCCCAGAGAAGCAACAGAGTTGCTGCCACTCAGAACAAGATTTATCTTATGACTACATTCAAGACAGTTTCTCTACCCTCATTAGGCAGGAACAAAATAAAAATCTTTAAAGGAAAGACATTAAAAATTATGATATTAAATGCACCAGATTACAGTGCCCAGAGTTAATACCATTTCTCTTCTTCAGATAATTTCTAGCCACGCTCTTTGCAAATTCTGAAAAGCAGTTTTCTCACTGTAATTCATTTGAAGGATATAAGGTTACTCAAACAGTTACACACTATTTGAATAAGCTTTTAAGTTGCAGAGGGCTTAATTGATCTTTAATTGCTACAAAAGACTTAGAGGCCACAGCACATGAATGCTTTTTGCACAAAGGAGTTAATACATCAAACAGCAAGTAGTAGTAGTAGTTACACATTCATCCAAGAGATGAACACATTGGGCGAACAGATGCATCTGAAGCACTGTGCAAGAAATTATAAAATCAGTCTGGCATCAAATCAGCATCATTCAAGTAGGTTTTCTTCCCATTTATAATCACAGTAGCACCCACAGTGCTGGTGTATTTCTGTAATCATGTGCTCGAACCACTCCTGCGCACCTCCACAGTATTCCCGCTTATGTCCCTGGTACCATCTCACCAATTCTTTCATCCTCTCTACTGATGCCATGTTGCTTTCAGCTCCAACACCTCCTTGTTAGAGCCAGTCGCATGAATTCAAAAATACAAAATAGTGTTCCTGACAATGGTTTGATTTTTTTAAACACTGTGTTTTGACCTTTTCATTTGATATCTGCATGCCAGAATTCTTGCTCATGTTTCAAGCTTCTCATTCCATCCTAAGAGGCAGGCATTTCCTTAAGTAAATGGAGAGTTTCTTAAGTAATCGCTTGCCATCAAAAGCTGGAGTGGTGAGAAAAGGCACTCCATATCGCATTACTGAGTTCTGTCAACATCTCGGTTTCTTATAGATTATTTGTTTTAAGTAGGCACCACCTCTCTTTCAACTCACTCTGATTTCACTCACTTCCCTCAATCTTTTTGAATACTTCTTGTAAATGCTTAAAACTATTATGACAGAAACATCTGTGTTATTTCACCCCTGGGTTGTAGACATCTTGCTATGCTGATTCTCACCCCTTCTGTAAAATAGAGTCCATCCTGAGGATAATAAATTCAGGGAAGCGTAGAGAAAAGGTGAATAATAATTTTGCAGTCACTTGTGTCTTCAGTATTTTTAATATACAGATTTTTATAGTATCTATCAATTACCAAGAAACAATGCATTCTTAAAGCTGCAGTTTAAAAACTAGAATGCAGGCACATGTGCATATCACAGAATGGTTCAAGTGAAAAGGTATCTTCGAGATCATCTAGTTCCACCTTTTACTAGACCAGATTGCTCCAAGCCCCATCCAACCTGGCCTTGAACACTTCCAGAGTTGCATTATCCACATCTTCTCTAGGCAACTTATTCCACTGCCACATCACCTTCACAGAAAAGAATTTCTTCCTAATATCCTGCCTAGACCAACCTTCTTTCAGATCAACACCCCTTCCCCTTGGTCTTATCACTAAAAGCTCTTGTAGAAAGTCCCTCTTGAGGTTTCTTGCAGGCCCCTTTTACATACTGAACACATCACTCTCTCTATATCTAACCTCATATAGTATTATGCTATTAAAACAACATATTACATATATTACATAGATACAGTTATTCCCCTTCAACAGAATAGCTGAAAAAGGTCTGATCAGAAGTTTGACAATTTCCCTTACATTAGTTTTGTTTATAAAGATATTACTTGTTTTGAAACACAATTTTCCTAACTCTATTAGAGATCTGGCAAAGAAAACTATAGCAAAATTGTAAGAACTGAGTTGAGAGCACAGCTTGTCTAACTCAAGTGACTTGCTTATAAACATATAGGAAGTTTGTAGCAGAACTGACCTATGTTCTTTAATGTATTAGTCCTTCAAGTTAAAAACTTGAAGGGAAAAAATTCAGACTTCTGTGCTTATATGCTAGTCAATAACATTGGAATCTTTTGAAAAGTACCATATTTATAACAACTTGGAATGAATGTAGAAAGACAATTAACAATATTATTAACAAAAGTATTAACATATGTGCCATTTGCACAGCTTTTACCACTCATCTGAGGGAGGGACCCTTCTTTCTGCACATCACAAGGTTGTTCACATCACAGGCATCACTGGAAGCTCTGCTATAGGTAGGGCTTTTATAAGCTAATAAGAGCCACCAGCATATTCAGAGAAAGTACTGAAGTGAAACTCATTTGGGGAAGTTCAATCAAATGGTGCCTACACATCTGAGGAACAAACATACATAATTTAGCATAGGGTTTTTTAAAAACTATTGCTGATAAAACAGGATTTCTATTACAAAGAAGCCTATCTTTATTCATCCTTGTTCAGCAAATCTCAATCTTCTCAAAGAGAGGCTATTCACTCCAGGAACTTCTCTGACAAAGACACTCCTCAACATCTCTAATTATCTAACTATAATTTAAAAAAAGAAAAATAAACCCTATAGCAAGGATGACTGACTGAAAACAGAAGTCACAGAGAATGTTAAGAAAACAGAAGAAAAAGCATGTGAGAGCGAGCAACTTCCACTTTCTCATATGTGAAGTGAGAAAAATTACACCCGTCCTCCCCAGTGTTACTTTTGGATCTGCTTGTTTTCTTTCCTTCTTCTGCTTCTTTCTTGCCACACACAGATTCCGTACTAACAAAAATTAAAGGCTCTGTTGGGGTTGTACCAGCAGAGGATTAAATATTGCTTAATAACCCTGGACACATCCTGGAAAGGGTAGATAGCTTCTCCTGGGAACAGAAGGGAGCTTGCAGAGAGCCTCTGCTCTGGAAATCCCACCTTGACCAGGATCACCAAGAGCAAACAAGAGCTCTTCTTTGTTCTCTCCACGCACTTGCAGCTGTCCCTGGAAGGAAGTTGTATTATTGTGCCTGGAAGGAGAAACGCACACTCATGGACTGGTATCTCATCTCAGGTTTTGCTGTCCCTGAGCTGGCACCTTTTACAGAGTCCAATTGATTCAAAAGCATTTAAGAATGACTGCCAACAACAGCCCCTGTCCCACTCGAATTCTGGCACAGTGGGGCACACCTGACTTTACAACCCTTGCAGCATCAGATCTGACCTCCTGCTCCAGTCAGTGTGGCTGAGTCCGTGGATTACCTGGGCACAAGTTGGGCGCTCTGTGTTACAGCTGCTTTTAGAGCAGAGCAGTACCTTCACACTAAAAGGCACACAGAACACTCCCTTGCGTTGGTCCCTGTCCCATACACATTTGTGTCTAACCACCCTCTCTGCTCACACAAACTATTCTACACAATTATTTATCAGCTTCACAACCAGATGATGAGGTCTGTTCCCACTGTGGGCTTGGGATGCTTTTTCTGACTTTCAAATGTTATTGCTCAGGGCTGTGCTTGAGCTCATCTTGAAACTGCTATCTCATGCCTCTAGAGAGGACAGACAAATCCTCCAAGTTAAGAAGCATCACCATGGAAAAGTGTGGGACAGCCTAGGTTGAAGTGGCTCATCTTAATAAAGACATTTACTATTTCCTTAGGCTTCAATATTAACATTTATTCTAAATGTGGCAACAAAATGAGAAATCAGCACACCCAGTCTTTGTGTCTTCATAATGGTGCTTTAAATGAGTGTTGCACAGAAGAGGCACAGCACAAGGCCATGAATTTCTGCTGAAAGAAAGAAATATTTCAACAATGTCTGCTGAAATGTCAGGATTATTTAACTTTATTGAACTATTAGTCACTGCGATTAAGATGACTCACAATTAATCAGATTAGCACTGAAGGTAGCTAAGGTTTCTCTTGCAACATATAGTATTCTCAAAATGCAGCATTACGGTTTTAGGTCGCTACCATAGAAATCAATGTTTGGATCAGTATTTGATGAGAAGCCCCAAGGAAACAGGCAAACAACAGAACACGGCATTATCTGTGAAACAAAACTAGAATCACTTCTGGTCCATGAATATAGTATAGAGCATTTTAAAGCAGGAGTTAATAATATTATTGTTTTCCAATCTGAATTCATCTTATTGGTTTTTTATAGAAAGAACAGGACAGAGCATTTTGTAATTTCATACAGTGATTTAACTTCAGTGACACCACTTGAGGCACATTCTTCAAGTAACAGGTCTGCATCCACTGTAGATTCAACCTTGCATTTCAGAGTCATATCCCACTCCTCCTCAGTATCATCTTTGGGAATTTAGGCCCCACTGCCTCCAGTTATGCTGTGGACCCAGGCACAAGTGGGGTTTACAGCTGTCAAAATTTCTCGTCATGGAACTGTGACAGGAAAAGTTTGCAGCTAGACAGGACCACCACGACAAAACACTACGTACTGATTACTCACTGACTGAAAGGAAAAATAAAAGACTCGGCAAGTCTAACACAGCTTTTTCTCTGGGTGGTATGGAAAAAACAATCAGTTCTCCTGCCTAAAGTTCCTGAGTTTTCTAAGTGTCAGCTGTCTCTGACACACAGGGAAGTCTATAACCTCTTATTCAACAGGGTATTCCTATCCTGGCATTTCTGAAATTTTTTCATTCTGTCTTGTGGTTCATTCTTTAGGTTATCAGTCCAAAACCATAAGCAGCTGTAATCAAACATGTTCCTACTGAACTCCATATTGCTGCCTCAAAAAAAGACTATTTTTGATACAACTTCTTACTGTTCAAGAGACAAAGGTACATATTCTGTTACAAGTTCAGTTCATTCATTCAACTAGGAAATGCAAATCCTTAATTTGTCTACCAATTAAATCCTTGAAGCATAGCAGTTTTATAAAGATATCAGATCAATTTCAGGAAAATGGAATTTGGATGTTGAAATATATTAACAAATTAATAACTAAAAGCATCTTCATGCCACTGTATAAATCTATGGTTTGCTGTATATTGAATGATCTGTGCATGTTTCAAAAACTCCAGAGCACCCATGGGAAAAGGTCTGAGAAAGGGTATGAACCTGCTTTCACATAAACAACTATGGAACAGGCTAAGGTTATGCTGTCTTGAAAGGAATATGGTGGAAGATGACCAAGGAAATCAAGAGGACGAACAGGGGATAACAGTCATGTTCAGATTCAAGCACTTGGAACATGAATTCATACTAACAAACAAGAAGTTACAAAATGAAGCTTCATAGTTTCTTCTGGCAAATATTTCTACAGTCTAACTGTGCCTAAACTATGCATTCTGAGAATTTACATGGGCTTAAAAGGTATTGAAGTTAATACCTTTAAATACAAAATCATCACTTTTGGCTCACAAATGGCTAAGTCACAAGAGCAGCAAACACCACAAAAGTATTCCAAGGAAGTATCAGTCTGTGCTTAGTTCCTCTTGCATTCTCCCCACAGGATCTCCTACTGGTGACAACATACTGTGCCAGAAGGATCTTTGGCAATTCTTAGTTGATCAGGCACATCCCCATACTGTTACACATGTATAGATACTCTGGTGAGCATACTGACTGGGATACTCCTAGCACAATATAATATGAAGCTTAGACATTAAGGAAGTTTCATATTAAAAAGTTATTTAGTGATTTATCCGTCTTTAAAAAAATAATACCCTTTTGCTATCCTGTGTCAGAAGGAAAATGGTTGTTTCCCACACAGTTTTGCTAACTGCTACATAGTTTCACTTGTTTGCTTTTGACCTCACAGTTCTACTGAAGAGTAAGCAATTTCAAAATCTGTTTAATTTTTTTTTAAGAAAAAAATTAAGCCACCTCCCTGCCAATTCAATTGCTTGCTTTCTTCTCATTTGAAACATTAGTTTTTTCTAGCAGCTGATATCTTGCCGTGCTGCATCACTGTCATGTGATAAATTCAATCAAGGGCACATAACAGCCACTTTAAAGGCTAACACCCTAGGCAGCTGAAGTTGCTAAAAGTCAGATCAACATAAGAATCCACATTACAAAGGTCACTACCTCTAGAACATAAACGAACTGCTTGCACAATTCAAAAGACCTAAGTTTTTCACCTTTATTTCAACACAGCCCTTCTGTAATACATTGTTAAAATCATATTTGAACACATCAAACCAGTAGAACATTCATGTCTGGCCCAGATGTGTTTATTATTTTTCATGACTGGACAGTATAAACCATGTTTCATATTGACATTGCAGTATACTAGAAATATCTCTCTACTCAAATCAAATCATTATCTTGCTGACACCAGGAAGCCTCTGCTGTAGCACAATAAAGTGTGCCTTTGGAAGAACTAGGAAAGTTTAAGGTTCATATTATTGCAAGCCGCTGTCTTTTTTAGGACATTTATTAGTACAGCAGCATACAGACAGACTAATGGATGAAGTTTCCTCATGGTTTTAAACAACCCTTTTTAGAAATTCAGTTTGTTTCAAAAGAATAAAATCTGTACTTGGAAGTCCAGAGTTCCTCATCCTTGAAGAGCAATCATATACCTTCTTACATAAGTACTAAAGACCTATAAAAGCACAGCTGAAAGTCCGTCTCACCAGTGAAAGATGAAGTATCCTTCATGGCTCAAGTAACATTATACAGTTTGCTTGCGTGTATCTTAATTCTACTCTGACAATTATGGATTTGCCATCTTCATTTTGCAGATTTGATAATTTTTCAGGAAGCTTATATCTGTTTCCTGCACTGTAATAGGTGCCCCTGAAGCAAGTAAGGGACACAGATAGGATGAAAGGATAAGATTAGCTAGCTTAGTGAAACAGAATGAACGCAAGTCAAGTCACAGTGGTGCTTCATTTAGGCTGTTTGGGATGGAGCATGGGACTAAGTTTTCTTGAAAGGGACAGCACAGGCAAAACAGCATAGAAAGATCTCACATACAAGCAACTGCCACTAAAACACCTTTCAGCAGTCTAAAGAACTGTTCAATGTTATCAAGCATTTATGTGAACTCTGTTCCTTCCTGAAAATATCACCACTATATTTATTTTCACAGACAACCTATATTTTGTTTTTTGAAAGAAATTTTATCAATAAACAGAAAAACAGAGAAACATTGTATATATATCATTTTGTTTATGAAAAGCTATTTACAGATACAGTTCACAATTAAAGTTTCACATTAAAAACATTCAATTAAATATGTTTTATATCCAAATAAAAATATACTGAAGTCTCCTTTCTGAACTGGTTGAAGTCATACATATGTACTAATTGCTGCCACAGATTCCTTAACTTAAACCATACATAAAAATCTTAAAAATTTCACAAAGCACAATAACTTGAAGCTTCCACTGATTTAATAAATCACAAAAAGATGTCAAAACACCTTGCAGAGCAGGATGGCTTTATTTCAAAAAGTATCAGCCATAACTTCAATGGCTTTATTTACATAAACCCCAGATGAAACATACGAAAGGAAAAATAAAAAAGTGTCACAGAAGTACCAAAATTTGCATAAAATGTGTTTATTCTTCCATCATTCAAAAGTCAATACAAATCAACATGTGCAGCACAGGATATACTACTGTACTAGTTTGACTGTACTTCACCTGGATTACCTTTTGAACATTCTACCCAGTTAAAGATGCCTAGATTCTATGTTGCTTGTCATTATACTGTTTTTGAATGAAGTACAAAAGGTTTTAAAAAAAGCAGTGAACAAAGGTAGCAAAATGCAAAATCTCACATGAGAAATGAGATACCCTTTGTGACGTGTTGAAAAGTGTGGGTTTCATTACAGCTTTGCCATTATGTTAATGGATGACAAGTATTCAGGTCCATGAGGGTAAGCCCTCAGTTCCTTGAGATCACAAGGCTACTATGGTTCTTAAGATGTCTGTGGATTTGAGACACTGTTCAAAAAAAAATTCTCAGTAGCAGAGCTATTCTTTTGAACTCATTATTTCATAATTAGTTGAAGGCGTGTGCTCATAAGTATTAAAATCAAAGCACACTAATAATTTGGAGTTCTTGAGTTGCTAGCCATACAATCAGCTACAAATGTGCAATTTTCCATGCCACTGCAATACAAACCTTTAGATAAAGCAAGCCAGCTGTAAAGTACTGACACAGAAAGCTGTTCAAACTCACCGAAGTTAAAGCTTACTAGTTGAAGTGAGGGACAACTGGAAAGTTTCTAAAGGGCACAAATGCAGCAGAATACCAGTATTTTCAGAATGATTGTACCAGTATTTTAAGAATGATTGACACTCGCATGTGTGTAACGAAGGTTATTTCTTCTATAGGATTTTGTCAATATGAGCTTTTGAAGGGAATGACACAGCAGAGATCATATGATGAATACAAGTGCTGAACAAATTAAGCTAGTTCTAGTACTTGGAGGTATTACTTTAGATTACAAAGGATGTAGTCTTTCCTTGGAATCTTTACTTCAGGACTGCCCCAAATGAAAATTGCTTTCTTATTCCTTTGTGGAAAAGCACATTATTACCCAAAGACTACTATACTATGTACTACAGTAAACACTAGAGAAGTAGTTTTATTTCTATTCATGTTTCCATAGAAGAAACCAGATACCTTCATTCTACTTTTGCCCTCTGGTCATGGAAAGAAAAAAATATGCAAGTAGCATAGGAAGAAAATCTTGAAAGAGACAAACGAACACACATAGAATAACTTCAGCTAATTTACGTAAGTGAATCAATGAAAATATTACTACCTTTGATGAGACTATTCGGTTATCTGGAAATCTCTGTGGAATGTATGCTTCAGCGCCTGGAGGTGGTTCACGATGCCCAACATAAATAGTCCGACTGTCCACCCAATTCTCTTCACCAGCACACTATGGGGGGAAAAAGTTATCCTGTCAGTTCATTCAGTATTTCTGCAGTAGTATTTCCGTAGTAAGATGTATCACACAGTGAATTAACTAATCACGTGCTTGATCATTAACATATACACAGCCACCAGTGCTGTGGTATAGCACAGAACACATTGCTAACACTTAGAGAAGCCCAAGCACTGGCAATTTTAACATCACTGTATGGTCAAGTCAGGAGTAATTTAAATACTATAATATGTAATAATTTTCAACTCAACACCTCTGCTTTATGTTGTAATTATGCATTCACATAAAATTTTGTTAAGCACGTTAGAGGGAAGCTTCTTTCCTGCATCTTCAACAGCTACATTTATCTAGTGTATTTAAATTAAATTAAATTAAAAAAAACCTGAAAGTGCTTCTGGGTGCTGGTGCTTGGCTGTCTGTCCCTACGGGTGAACTATTAGACTGCTACCAAGTCAACTAACCCCAGACAGAAGGCATAAGTTCCCTAGTTAATGCAGCCAAAGCACCACTTCACAAAGCAGTTGGATGTAGCTGAGCAGTTCTTGACAATAAAATAAGAGTTTAACCACATAGACATGGTACTTTCTTTTCTAGCTAGTCTTGCTGCCAATAATTATGGGCCCATTCACTTTACTAGTAAATCTAAAATAAAATTTAATTCTCAAAAAAAACATTTATCCTGACATATCCTTTATCAATTCATTCCTACATCATTTTCCACTGCCTTAAGTGCAACGTAGGCAAAGATCAAACTTTCTACATAATTTATTGTTGAAACACACATATAAAATCTTGCAATAATCTGCAAATCTGTATTATCTTTGATGCACACAACTTTTGGGGGAGAGGAAAGGAACATAAAAAATATAAAAAGAAAATCTATTGGACTCAGACTATTAACCACAGAATAGCTGAGTAGCCATCAAGTAAAATATGACATCAAACAGGAGGCTTAAAGAAAAGCTACTTCTTCCATTGCAGACATTTATACTCAAAGTAGATACAAAGGACCCTAAATTATTACTAATTCTTGCACAACAGAAAAAATAAGGTATTACATTCAGAAGATGCCAGAGGATAAAATTACAAGACTAGGCATAAAACTAAAACCAAAAGTAAACTCAAAGTTTTCCTTGCCCATTTTAATGTGTTATTCAATTTTCAATAATCTGAGTCACTTAAGCTATTATATGAACACAAGCTGTTCATAAATGAAGTGAAAATGACAGCCATTCATAAGACACACCAATGGCCTAGTTAGAGCTTAGGCTAAACTGTAACTGCCCCCGACTCAGTGGGAGCACACATACATTTCTCAAATACCAGATGTAGCATTGACTTGAAATTAGGATGTGGATTAGTTTAAAAATCACGCTGATTTTTCCAGCCAGACTGCTCTTCCCGTGTCACTGACTGGTCTTCTCATAATCCAAAGTAAAGTGTCACTTCTGAAGATCAAGTAGGATTTTTTGAGCAAGCCAAAACAGTTCAGAAAGAAGTAAAGCAATGAAAATGTTTCTGTATTCCACCTTACTTCTATGAAACAAACAAAATGAGCTATCTTTTACCATTTTATTGGTACACAATATTTTCTCATCTTGTCAGTGCACTAAATGTAAAATGCACTCAAATTATCTACTGACACTTGGGCCAAATAATACTTCTAGAAATGCAAGGGAATTTGAGATATTCCTGTATAATACATTAAATTGCACAACATTTTTAAATTTTTCATTAGGATGGACATTTCAGACATAAAAGCAACTCCTGGTAACTGCCTGAGTTCAGAGATGATCACATAAAGGGCTAATGGGAATTCCACACATGAAACTTTGAACATCCAGAAGAAATCCCTCTGCTTCTTTCCTTCCACAGAATTTACCTCTACATTTAATTTGGGCAAGTCCAAGACAGCCTGACAAGGCTGTTAGTTCAAGAAAGCATTTTTTAAAATTTCACTTTATAAACTGAATCTTTATCATGACTCAGTTAAAATGGGCCTCTGAAATTACCTATGAAGCTGGGAAGCACAAAAGACAATACTAAACAGCACTCTCCTAGCATTATTACCAGTTTTTGCAGGTCTGATGGCCCTGAAGTACTGTGTCAACACTAAATGAACCAACTTAATGTCACACTCTGGAATTTGTATCCCTAAAAGTAAGTTTGGTAGAGCCTTTTTAAAGCAGGGATATAAACCCAAGACAATCTCTACTATTAGCTTAATTGGATCTGATTTTATCACGAACTGATAGATTCAGCATAAATGTGCAAAACCATATCTAATTTAATTTTACTAATTTAATTTTAACTATCTGCTAGCATAGAACATCTTTTATTATTCAATATGTTAATGGAAAATAGAAAATAGATACACTTTATTAACCTAATTTAACAACTTCAAGTCTCCAAATCACTCACAGTTCAAGTGTAAAAATTTAGCAGGGAAGAGCAAGGCTCTGTTTTCCAGTGAGGTACAAGCTCAATGGACAAAGTAGTATGCATTATGCACTATGACCACCAGGAAACTCACTTGTGTGAAGGAGAAAAACATGCTTTTAGAAAACAGCACTAAGCCAGGACACAGGCCACTTAGGGAAATCAAAGCACACCAACTGAATGTCTGATATCTGACGATTCTTTTAATATTCAGGTATTGTACATGAGAGATGTCTTATAGAATGACACAGAGCAACTGAAAAAAAGCCATCTGATACTGCTGCCAGAACAACGAACTATAGTAACTTCTTTTTTTAAGTTCTATTACTTAAGCCCATTAAGGATATGTCCAAGAAACCACAAATAAACCTTAGCATTATCTGCTTCTATTTATAGTGTAAAGTTCAATGTACTGAGACCTAATTTCACTGGCACACCAATGAAGAAATGTTACTTTACTTTTACTCTTCCGAGCAGGGTCAGCAATACTGAAAGCAAAGACCAGCAAAAGACTAAGGCATCTTTACATCACGCTAAATAGAGACAGTTAACAGGACTGTACATTAAGGTTAAAATATTAATGCATCTTTTTTTCTGATATAAAAATCAAACAAACTAGCTTGCAATTCACCTTCATGCTACTCTGCTAATTTTTATCTAAATTTAATTTAAACAAAAATATACTACCTGAAAAGACAAGGGAGTTGGTATTTAACAGGTAACTAATTTTTATTATAATTTCTAAAAAACCTGTATTTTCTATAATTGCTAACCAGTAAAATAGACTAAGAATTTAAATAGTCCACTTTGAAAAAAAATCTTGTTAGTTTACACATATTTCTTTGTGGAGATAAAAGGTAAAATTCTCATCCACTTAAAGGATATTAGTAAGATTTCAAATACTAGGAAAACTCACTAAGACTTATATAGGGAACACTTAAGATTTATGTTTTGTTCAAAGCATCATATTACCTCCCCACCATGAATGGACCCAGTTCAGAATGAAGAGTAAGTAAAACTTTAAGAGCTGTTAAGAGTGTTCTTATAGTTCATATGAAAGTAGAATGGCACAAAAATAATTCATATAATCATTGGGCAAATTCCCTATCAGGTTTTATAATTCAAAAAAGGACTACCTCATTATGAAACTCTGTAAACAAAGAAAATTACTTCAGGGACCTATAAGTCATATGGACATTTGCCATTACATCCATAATGTAATGGAATACCAAACTGCAGCACTTCACAGTCAACCACAAAAACCCCAGAACAACACTCTCCCAGAAACTCCTAAGACTAATTAACACATTCCCTACAGAATATGTCACCCATTGTAGGAACTGTTGCCACAGAATATTTACTACTGTATTTATTTTCAGTAAATGAATTAAATCCTTGGATGATGATGTTCATCACAAAAAACATTTGAAATCAAAACTCCCCCAAATCAATTGCCTACAAATGAAACAATGTTGTACCTAAGTATATGCAGAGGGAGAAGAAAGTAGATAAACATCCTTTGACTACAAATAGGGTATTTTATTTTTGACTCTCGGGAAAGTGATGGGACTAGAAGCAAAGATGGATATATCTAAATGACAGAATATGGAACCAGGTCCACAAATAAATTTTCCATCCAAGACATACCTAGACTATTTGATGGATCCTGGTTTTCTTTCTTTCCATCTCCTGCAAGGGGCCTGTGCATGCAGGCAGAAGGGGAAATGGATTCATAGCAATAGGCTGCAATAGCATTATATGAAACTGCTTGAATTTATGAGGAGAAAACAGAAATGTGGCAATGAAATGATATAAAGTACTGTAATTCACAACTGTTACAACAAGCATTCTGTCACAACAACAACTATTCCAGTTTCTGTAAAATACCTATCACTTCTCTATACATACTTAATATTAACTTTTTCTCAGCCTTCCAGTTTGTGCGTCCTTTGGCACAGCAGTTCGAACAAAAGGTTTCTGAAGCTATCCTAATACAGCTGTATTCCAATCATGTCACATGAGCTGGCACAGGGCACTGCAGTACAGTACTTTGTAGATAGTCCAACTCTCCTTCCTGATTTCCAGTTTGGAATGTCATCTTTAACTGAATTCCACATACTCTGTACTTTGAGCGGTTGAATCATTTGACTTCCTGGATGACAAGGCCAGTCATTTGTGTTCTTCCTAAGGAGTTACAGTAATGCTTTGTTTCATATACATAAAAAACAACCTCAGTTATTCGAGCAGGATTATGATCTTTTCTAAGTGGTCAATTTAAATTCCAGATATTGCTGACATACAGGCCCCATTAGATTTGTGAAGCTTGTGCTTTCTCTTCAGGTGAAAGAATCTTGTTCAGTTTCCCTGTTTATTTTGAAAGTAGCAATAAAAGCGATGCAAATAAAAGTCTCCAATTCACATATGTAATGTTCAGCCAATTTCAAGGAATCACTGGAATGACAGCAAAAAGGTATATCTGTGAAATATGTGAATTTCTAGACAGATGGAAAAATGCTTCTGCTTCATTCCTTTTCCTTCCTCTCACTGTACTGGTTCTGACACATCTTGCTCCCTGCTGTCAGTGGGACAGGAACACAGAGTGCCTCCTTGCATGTCTTCCCAGTCCCAGTCAAGAACCACCACTACATGGAAATCCTTTCAAGAGCGTCTCATTTGCAATCAGAAAGGCAAATGAGGAACAAACTACACCACAAACGAAAGTGATAAGAGAAACTGTAAGGGAAAGTGTCACATAAGACACATGCAGCCTTAGCACTTACATTAATTAAAAATCAAGTCTATATCTAAGTAGCTCCAGATCAACAGCTGAAATTAAGGTTTGTGGAGAAAATTTACAGCTTCCTTAGGTGTTAACAAAAGCTGCAAACCAACAAGAGCAATTTTATTTCTAGCAAGCCAACTGAATGCCATTAAGATTTTACAGACTGGCACTACACGCAAGACACTTTTAAGAAAAAAGTTGTATAGATACTTCAGAATCTGCAGGGATTTCTTTACTCTCCTAGTTGCCGGGAAATACTTCCATTTACAGTAATTTATTAATAAACACTCCAAAGAGATTAAAATTTTCAGGTTAAAATTAATTGAAATTTTAAAGAAATATTATTTTTACAGATTCTAAAGAAACAGGAGGATGGAAGGAGCCAAGCAGCAGGTTGTTTTCATTCATTCAAAAGAAGCAATAAAAACAGATACATCATACTATTTGTTTCTTTACAGTGAAGATACTAAATGATTAAGAAAAATACCCAAAAACCAAGAAAAAATACTTGCTGTGAATCTTTTCAAAAGGACAAATTAATGCATATGGAGACAATATGCATTGGCAGGGCTGACAAGAACAGATGCAACTGAAGTCATTCCTAATTGGTGTCTTTATAGGAACTTAAAAGTTATTCAACAGGGAACATATTCTAAAACTACGCTTTAAATGTAGAAGGGTAAATTACTTTATCATCAGGCTTCAAGTGAACATAATCAGAACTGGTCCCAGTGATAACATCTACAAGCATTTCAGCAAACAAAAAGGGAAGAATCAAATTTCCAGCCTGGATTCCACAAAGACAACTAAAAGATACGGGCTTTCCTATTCTTCTTTATACTTAGTACAAGGGCTCTCAAAATGCCTAATCTACATGTTTGCCAGTTTCTAAATTGTTCAAGTAATGGCTGAAAAAAATTAATAGTTAACTATTGCACTCTGATGTCTAACAACACACAGCTGAGCAAACCTCTGTTCCTACTTTCACTAGAGAAATATAATGCAGTGTTGCTGCCAAGAAAACACTTTCTTTCATTGTTAACCCCTATCATCATGTTGAAATCTGTAACACAAGCTCACTGCAGGTACTACCTACTCACTCTCCTGATGGTGAATTCTTGCTAGACTTCAAAAGGATTTTCACTCCCAAGTGGATACAGAGCTAGTGAAACTATGATTCTAGCAGACAGAAAGTGTTCCAACTTCCTGGTATCATCATATAATACAACAAATCTAACAATTTGTAAAATGCTCGTCTTGCAGGTCACTGAGTCAGTGACCAAGGAACATCCAAACATTGTTACACGAGCTGCTCTGTTCATAATAATCCAGATCTTATGTTACATATTTGTAGCGGTGATTTACCAAAATATTTATTGTAAACTCATTTATATGTCTATGCCTATACATATTTAACTATTTATAGTGACCTGATACTGAACTACAGTTTCTTAATTAACATGACTTACTGTGTAACAACTTTTTGGATTCTTTTGCTACACAAAGACTACTTAGAAAAATAAGCCTCCCAGTGTATGTCTGCACCTATGCTACTATACATACTTGAGGTCAGGCTGCAACCTTATCAGAAGCAATTAACTCAGGAAGAAAATGAGAGAGTAAAACTATCAAATGGGTATTGCTGAAAGGTGTACAACTTATGCTTTTACCACCTGTTAGTTTTGCACACCAATAAGAACAAACCTAAATCCTCAGCAAAATTAGCAAGTGTCGTGTTTTGACAATTTTTCAAATGAAGATTTTGCTCATGTAGTCCAGTCCTGTATTTACCCCCTTGACTAAGGCCAGACTGTATTGGTCTACAGGACTATTTAAAGAAGTAAAAAGGTACAGTGCAAGTGACAATCTTTCCCTGCATTACTGGTAACTTTATCAACAACCTGGAAGCCCTGGCATTACTCCAAATGACAATATTAATAGGCAAATTTCTATGAGTAATTATATTTTGCCATACTCCCTGCAGTATAACCTGTAAATTATCTCTCTTCTGTATGCAACTGGTTTTGAATGCTATTTAAACAATGTAACTCCAGGATCCCTATACTTCATCTTGAATCTTGATTTTACACTTCGAAACCCCTAGCATTTTCCTTCATCTCCATGCCTTTTTGCTGCACATCAGCACCAGATCTGATGTTATGCAAATTCAACTTGGTGAACACACAGAGAGACACACTTTGATACAAGGAAGGACCATAATTACAGATTGTTATAAAGTTAATGAAACATTTATTTGGAGCTATTTGAAAAATTTGCAACATACTTCAAACTCTTAAATAATTATACAATAGTATTTCAGTACAGTTCTGGAACATTAAAGGAATATAAAATTTTAACCTATTACTTCCAATACTGCAAAGTAATACTATGTGCTCAAGTATTTGAGGGGGAAAAAGTAATGTGCTGATTCAGGTAACAGTCCAAACACTGTATTTTACAGTTTTACCTACTATAACACAGGTATTACTGACGAAATGCCACATTCAATCCTCATGCATGATAGTGAAGATCTTTTAAATTTTCCAAAATTAGCAGACATCAGGATCATAAATCTGGCTTCAGATAAAATCTACATTGATGAAAGACAAGATTTTTAAACTTATAAAATGGCATGAAAGACATTCACTACCTTTGAATGTTCACATTAGGAGTACAAGTAAACCTACTCATCATGCATAAAAAGCTTTATGACATCAATAACCACAAGATTTTAGAATCCCTTTTGTTTCCACTGTACTTGAGGAACTTGAATTCCATGAAGATTAAGTATTACTTGACAATTCCTTTGATGCAGGGAGCTTTTTAATATTTACTTTTACTCTCAAAAAACACACTTCAGGATTTACAACCGAGCAATCTGAAGTACAATAAATATTTCACAACCTTGTACTTTTACAAATATCAGAAAGAATTATTTCAAGAACTTCTACAGTAACCAGTCAAATATTTACACAAAGTAAACTATCAACACCTGCTATTAGTTGTATTTAAAAAGTTAGATATTCATACAAAACCAATATTTTACTAGACCTATTTCCTTTGTCATATATAGACACACAGAAAAATATAAGTAACATTTAAAAAAATAGTCACAATACAAAATATTGACTACTTGGTTAGAAGCTAGCATCAGTTGCTCTTAAAAAAAAAAAAACTAGAAAGTCCAGAACACCTATTTTACAAGTAAATAAATCAAACTTGAGAAAAAATAGCCAGTGCTTAGTGTTTAAAACTGAAAATTATGTTTTGTAACTAAATTTGCAGTAAATAAAGTCAGAGAAACTCTAATACTTAACTAATCCTTGAACAAGCAGGACACTGGAAATCAGGGACAGACTTTCAGTTTTCACCATCCTAAATAGCTCAAGGAAGACTGGGTCAAGTTTAAACCAAAGTATCATTAATAAGCAAAGGTGAGGAACACTTAAACACTTTTTTCAACATATAGTCAGTGGCCTGTAAGGTACTAGAAGTTGATCTACAATGACTGGCCACTGCAAGTAAACATTTCATACTTGCAAAATATAATAAAAGCATTAATGATAGCCAGGGAACTCATAATATCAACATATAAGATCAACATAGTATACCAAACAAACCTGAAGGCAAGTTCAGCATGAAAGGCCACCCCTTGGCCAGAAGCAGAGAAGGTTCAAATTACTTCATTTTTGCAAAAACTGCAGCTACTTCCCACTTTAAAATGTAAATCACACCCGCCAGCATTTATCTATAGCTGAACACACAAAGTCATAAATAACACTATGAGGCTTGTATCAGTGTAATTATACAATATGGGGGACATGTTTTTTAAAGCTTTGAAATGTTCCATGTACTTTCTTTTATTTACACTTGCGAGAAAAAATGTCCACATTACACTTCAATATATCAAAACTGTTCTATGTCCTTTACATAAAAAAGCAAAGATATTTTTAAAGATTTTTCTATCAAGTCTAGAACGGTACTGTACATTGAGATTAACACATTCTGAACTGCAATGATTTTGATAATAAAGGCAAAGGAGGTTATGCAGGTTTGTCTGGGATGAGACGATAAGTGTAATCTCAAGCTCCACATGTCTGCCATTCACTGATACAGAGAAGAGGTCTGACAACCTTTTGATGCTGCAGGTTTCTATTCAGCAGCAAAAGCTCACATAAGAACACAAGAGAAGCCATCTATTTCCAGGCTTTGATTTACTGCTGTGATTTCTTTGATGCAGGGAGGGATGGAGACAAGTAGTTACAATATGTCAATCCCTAAAAACAACTTGTGATGGAACAGTCTCTTTTTGCCATAACCCTCTCTTAGGACTCTAGAATCTTCAAAAAAATCATTTTTCCCTAAACAAGTATACTCCACAATATGAACTCACATCCTTAAAAATGTCACTAAACACATGTTTCTCAGACTTCAACAACTGAGCTGCCAGCCCTTTCCTTTGTCAATGGCAAGCAAAGAAAAAAAAAACCAGGGGAAAAAAAATCCTAATCACATTTTCTCCTCAACAGAAGGCCAGAAAGGAAACCAACACTAACCAAGAGTAGCTTACAGAATACTGACAGTCTCCCATACTCCACATTTTGAAAAACCCTATTGTAAGTAAACTCCAGTATGTGCTGGCAGGAAACACTTCTATTTAGCAAATTTGAAAAAGCATTGATGTACCTAAGATATCACAGGCCTTACAGATCCTTCAGGAACCAACTTGAGCGTACTAGACTTTTGAATAGCCTCTATGACAGATGATCTTAGAAGGAAAACCCCAAACAATTCATATTTAAATAGAAGAATGGTACCTGAGAAATATTACTTGAACTGAACAAGTATCGAAAAACCTTTGAACCAGAATCATCAGGATTATCTGCCTTAATATGTTGTGTATAATAGGCTAAGGGAAACTGAAACACATAGGTAACCATAAAAAGCACATTTGGTAACATTTTGCTGCTTAAAATGAATACATATACTTAAGAAATTTAATCATTACAACAGAAAAGCAAGTATTTTTAATAGATTTCTTTCTTAATGTTATGTTTTTTTAAAAAAGTCCAGTAGATAGGTTTTCTTTCAAAAGAATTAGGTTTTATGCTCAATTCAATTCAAAAACATTTCCAGAAAACAGTCTGCCCCCCAATTGTCTCCTCCTGTCAGACTACGAATTCCTGGAATCAGTACAAGCAAAAAAAGTCCAAAACTGCAAATCCTCAGTTGCTGCAAATTTAAGTTAGGAGAAAAAATGGAGAAATTTGAACTTGTCATGCTATGTTGACTTTACATTTCTTTGTTCAGGAAATAAAGAAAAATTAAGTCTAAAAGTGAATATCCAACACTGTTATTGTACTGTAACATATATTCCAAATATTGTTTATTTCAAAGCTACACACTATTCTGTACTTTGTAATCATTTGATAATATCTGCGAATAAGGAAGTATGAATCAGATTTATTGAGCAATTTGACTGACTTCAAAGTTCAATGAACTGTAAAACTGTCCTTACTTTGAGCAAAGGTTTGGATCAAACAACTTTCACGTGCAAGCTGGTTGCATGAACTGACAGACAAATGCCTAGAACTCAGTGATTTTAGGAGAGGCAAATTTATGCTCTCTCTAAAACCAGCTAACAGGACTTTATTGGCTACCAGGCCAATTTCAGTCACAACTGCGTTTGTAAATAGAAGTCTACACATGTAAGACATTTATTCTATCGGGTAATTTTTCACCTTACACTTTTAAGAACATTAAAAGCCAAAGGCAACACCCAAATCAAGTCAGAACCAAGTTCTAGACTCACTTCTTTGTTCCTCCAAGAAAGCAGCAGCATAAGAGTCTACAAATCCTACTTGACCCTTACACACAAACATACACTCCTAATGAATGAGGCATGTTTGATTTCTGCAGAAAAGCATATTACTGCTTTTGTAAAACCTGCATTTTTCCAAATGTTTTTGATGACATGCTGCCCATTTCAGGGCACGTATCCCACTGGCAGGATCAGATGTTCTGCAGGGAAAGATACTAAAACGATAGCGCCAAAAATAAAACTTCAGGTGATAGCACAAGGAGCATTAGTGCAAATGAGATAAGTAATCCTTAGCAGTGTTCTGGTTGGTAGCATAATATCTTACAGGAGTTATTTCTGTGTACTTCCTAATACTTTCCTTTTTTTCCCTCCTCCAAATATAAGAAGATTTAATCCATAAGTAAGAGAGAATTTCGGGAGGGGAAAGTAATTTACTTTTCTCTTGTAGAACCAATTACTCTTTCTTGATTTTAGCAGGTCTTTTATTGGACAATTCCTCAGAAATAAAATACAACTACTTTTAAAAAGACAGAGGAAATATCAGGCACAGATCCCAACCTGAACTGTCTTAGGAGACAGTACAAACAAAAAAGGAAACTCACCATTTTGTCTTTAAAAAAAGCAACTATGACTAAAACTAAGGAAAGCAGAAAATATTTTCACACTTATTTTACTTTTTAGAATATGACTGCATCTGAGGCCTTGCCAAATCAGCTGTATCAGATACCATACCCAACAACCATGTCTCTGGAAGCAGGTAGCTACTGTTGGCCTAGGGCAGAGCAGGATTGGGAATCTACCAGTTATCCTGTTTATTTTTTTCTGTACACATGGCTCCTCCTAAGGGATCAATTACAGATTTCAAGTTGAATTCAAATATAGTAAGTACTCTGATAGTAAGAGATAATTACTTACTTTGTTGATTAATCTAAGTTGATTATGTGTGCTTATGCAAGAGGCTATCCTGTGGCAGCTGGAACGTTTTACTTCAGCTGAGCCACTGTCTTTAGTCAAAGGGGCTACTGGGAGGTGGAAATGGCACTGGACCTACCCATTAGAAGCAAAGTAATGCTCACATCAGTTTGACAAAGGTGGCAAGTTCTATCACAAGCAAGTTAAATCAGTTATTGTTTTGAATATAAGAAAGTTTATAACTCTCAAGGAGATATTATGGACAATATTCAAATAGTCAAGAAAATTGGGCTTTGAGTGGTGTTTTTGCTTGTTTTGTTGTTTTTCTATAGTGAAAATGTAACATTGTAGTAGGCAGAAAACTGAAATCAGCTGCAAACTTCTAGAAACAAGACCTCCAGATGTTTTTGCAAGGATACTGACAAAAGGCTATTGAACAATTAACGAGTTTATTTGCAGGGTAATTTTTAACATTTACAAAGAGTAATTGGAAAGTACAGAAGCTATGATATAAATACTTTCAAATAAGAAGTATTCAAGTCCTACAAAGAAGTCCTATCAGAAGACTACACCTCCAAATAATCTTAATATGCTATAAAAATACTTCCTGCAGACAAGCCCAGTACAGATTTCATTTGCATGTATTTACACACCATACACAGCATCCTCTCTTGACTCATTGTACCTTTAAAAGTTACACAATAAGTGCCAAAGAGCACACACAATTTCATTTGTATGTAGTGAGTCAAAATCCTGAGTGAAAACAAAGCAAATACTATAAAACCTGAGTAAAGGGAAAATGTCAAAAAATCTGTATTAGAACCTATGTCATCTCTCTCATATACTCTATAAAAAGGCTGTAAAATGATGCCTTAGGTCTAGATAAAAGCAAAGGTATGTCCTTCTAAGGAGCAATTCTTATATTGGACTGTTAATAGAGAGGAAAAAACAAAATAATAAATGGCATGTTTTAACTTATTCCATAGTGTCACCGTTGAAAGACTTGGAGATATTGTGAAAAGGAAGACTTCCTAAGTCTCAAATATAAAAGCGACCTGTTGTCCCTGAAAGAACTGTAGTAATTTTCTTTGAAAGTTGCTTGGATTTCCATAGTAGTAATTATTCTTAGAAGTCACTTGGCTACAAGTTTAGAAATTCAGTATCAAAATTAACTGGTTTAGAAAACATCTCAGTTTTGAGTACTTGAGAAATAACTAGTGTTTTACTCAAGACAAACAACAAAAATATGATCTCTCTACAACAGTGTTGTTATTTGTATCCAACTGATGAAGCTGCTTGCTTCAGATCTATAAGCCTCTATGACAGTACATAGAGATTACAATCATTTTTCCATTTCACCTCATTGCAGATACCCCCCCACTATCACCCTCAGAGGGAAATCTTCTGCATTTGGTCAGGGAGCTGACTAAGATGAACTTTTTTGAAAGAGTTTTCTCTTCATGTGTACATGAAAAGGCAAGTGGGCTAGACAATGGAGATGAAAGGGACAAGGTACCACGAAGCAGCTCATGCTGGAAAACTCGTATCATCTAACAGATACTCATGTCCTCCAATTAATGCTTAACCAAGGAATTTTCCCTCCCCTTATTATCATTTTTAATTATATGCTGCTGAGCATTTTAAGGGTCCTCATACTTCATTACTAGCAGAGTCACAGAATTACAGAATATTCTGAGTTGGAAGGGACCTATCAGGATCACTGAGTCCAACTCCCGGCCCTGCGCAGGTCACCCCAAGAATCTCACTATGTGCCTGAGAGAACTGTTCAAATGCTTCTGAAACTCAGGCATGGTGGTATTCAGACTGTACAGCAGTGGCCACTGGAGACTGGTCTGAAACTCTATTTTACTTTAAAATACTATGCATCTAATTGTGGACAGCAACTTTAATAATCTTTCAAAAATCACAACATCTCTGACATTGCATATAGAGCCAACATTAGCCAGCTTTCTGATTCGGTATCTTCAACATTAGTTAAGTAGTTCCTGTGTCTCTGAAATCATCGCATGCCAAAAGATCTAAGAACACTTTTATGCTTTTGAAATCTCTCCAAAAAGGCTATTCCTCTTTTATTGCTAGCTTGTCATTATTGGTTGGTACCATTTCCTACAAAAATGAGTGGCTCTAAAGCCTATTGATTTGAGAAGTTCCACTCCAGGGAGCTCACATTAAATTCAGTCAAATGATGAAATTTATTGGATTGTCCCACCGCCTTAGTTCAAGAAGTCTCTACGTTATAGAACAAGGCTAGGCTAAGAAAAGAAGTCACCTTGGCTATTCCTTGCAATTAATAAATAAATGAGAAGGCCCATATAAAACACTGCCCTTCAAGTTACAGCAAGTAATAAATCAATACACATCAAATCTATTTTATTTTTTCCCATTCCCCTGTACCGAAATAAGAGAACAGACAACAGCTTTCGCAAGTTAGCTCTAATTGCAACAATAACTTTTAGTGATGCAAATAAGATCAGACAAAAGTCATGCGTGGCTAGTTTAAGGAGAATATTACTACTTTTCCAAGACCTGAAATTGAAAATTTCATTATATGTTCATTTTAGAACTTTTTGAAACTCACACACCCTCCAGACACTTTCCTTTCCCTGTTCAAGTCCTCTAAAACTGTTCAAGCTTTCTTTTCAAACATCCCTAGATGGACATTCAATACCAATACATCAGGATTAAAGGTCAGCACTGTGTCTTGTAGGCCAAATAAGACAACATGAAGGTGCTTCCACACAACTTATTGCTGATTCTTCCCTTCAAAAAATGAAACAGAAAAAAAAAAGCACTAAAAGGTACTTCAATTTGCTTAGAATTACACCAATATACAACATAATTCTTTACAGATGGCTTCTACAGATGATTTAAACATCAATACTAATTTCTGAGCTTTAACAATTACTTTGAGAAGGGCAAACATGATACCTTTTTTTTTTACCGTAGGAAAAAGCTCACTGATTTCATCATCGCTTACATCCAGCTAAATGTACTTACCTGTGTTTCTCCCACTACCAGACACAGCCAAGAACCAACACTGCATGTCCAGTTTCTGGCATTTACAACAAAATAATAACTTGTTCAGCTTGACCTATTAAGCGTGTTTTCTTAGCTACATACAATATCAAACCAAAGAGCCAACTAAGAGAAAAGACAAAAGAAAACAGGAAAAGAACTATACATGCTGAGCAAGTAAACCTCAGAGCAGGATCTAAAGGTTCCCTAAGCTCAGGCTCTAGAGAATGCAAGTAGATCAATTTCCAAGGTCAGAGAACCTTAAATATTCAATTTTCATGCATAAACAGAAGGCCACCAGAAAACTGCAAAGAGGGAACAGTTGTTTGACAACAGATTTTTGAGAAAAACACTGCTAACTTTATAAATTCACAAGGTTGATGGACTTTGCCAAACTACGTACTGTGCTATCAGGTAAATCCCGTCTGCTCAGTATGTCTATTTCTGTGTAGTGTTTTGAAAGTTCTGAAGAACATGAGGCATAATAAACATATTTGAAGTTGTCAAAATGTAGGTAACTTCTACATTATACATTAAGAATAAAGACCTACCACGCACAGACACAAGGACATTGAACCATGAACTAACATGAAGCCCTGAGATTTATGTTACCATAAGCCCAGAAAAAAGCAACAGAAAAGAAGCCCAAAATACAAATAGCCTCAAGCACAGATAAAACACTTCAGTCTTATGAAGGTTCTTTCACTTGTCAGTATCACATTTACTAGGGATCTGTATACCTCTAGACAAAATTGCATCTGATACCATTCTTCACTTAAAGTCACTGTCAAGTTAGTCTATGACACAATATTAATGCTCATTCCTTATTGAAGCAGAGGTCATAAGAACACCTTACCTATGTAACACCATTTCCATAAATGAAATCTGCATAGACAACTGTCCAATGTACATCACTGAAGGCATAAAACAAGCTATGTAACTGATGTGTTTTTCATATCATATCTAAGTTGATAAGCTAAAGGGACAGAAATCAAGTAATTTTAGGATAAGCAGTGACTTGACAACCACTATCAACACCAAAACCTTCCTTCTATGTAAAACACATACCAATCAGCAAAATTACTTCACTCTTGAAGTCAGGTATTCAAGGCCTTCAAAAACCTTACACATTTCAATTTGTTTATACAGAACAAAAAAACCACATTAACTTCACCAGTCCATCATTGCTTCGCTGTACATAACATGATCCCTCCCACCTGTAACAATGATCACCTAAACATGCTGTGGACAAGTTTAAAAAAGAAAAAAAAACTGTAAAAGACTCACAGTGTGCCTAACCTTACCCATACCGATGGAAAGCAATCTGCATCTCAGATATATGGTTTTAACTCTTGTTATAAACATGAATAAATTCTTCCCTCCCTCAACAGTTAAACTACTATTAACTCCGAAGCAGTAAGGAGGATGCAGTCCGTAACAGAAAACATTTACAGTGGAGTAACTGATTTTCATAGATATATGATGAAACTACAGAAAAAACAATGCTTTCTCTGACAAGCTTTTCTACCGCTTCATGCAATACCATCCTTCACTCCTAAGACTTGTCCACAGAATACTGTAGTCACCTGCCTTATAATAAAAAGGCACAAGCCCATGTCCTCTCTATTTCAAGATACATCCGGTGTTATTTTATCATGTGTAGACTATTTCCTAAATACTGCTTCATTTACAAACCTAAAAGAAATTTTCTACCCCTTCCCTCTACGTTAACACAAACAAAACAGAAATGCTTTGTTACAGGACTATGCTGGTTTTTTTCTGCTTGGGAAAGCGAAGTACTTGGAATTTCAAGCTTCAGTTTCTGTGCTCTTTTAATAATATAATAATAAGAGATTAGAAGGTAACAGTGCACCAACTGTTAGGGAAAATAATACTTAGCTGTTGGAACAAACAAGATTCCTATTCATATTAAAGCATAAATCCTTAAAAACATTTGAAAAAAGAGAAAAAGCAATCTATTTATCTGCAAAACCAAATGGCAAATACTGCAAGTTTTACACTAGGCAGCAGAAAGGAAAAGTTTTGAATCAGATCATCATGTTAAATACAGTGGTATGCAATGCCAAGTTAAAAACAATCAGCATTTCAAATTTTTTATAGCGCTTCATTCCTAATTGTATTCAAAATAACATGATCTAAACAGCTATGGTGGGAATGATTCAGGATTGTTGTAGATGAAGCTCTTAATAAAAATGGCTCCTCTTCCACAAAGAAAAAGGAAGCTGTAGCATAAGCTGATAAGTCACCCAGACATAATACAACAAGCAGTATCCTCTTGTGCAATGTGTCCCTTGCTCTATCTTTATTATAGTTTAAATTGCTACAACCTAGATACATGGAAAGGGAGATAAAGCAAATACCAAAACCTGAACACAAAGGTTCACATCTTTTGTAAGACATGAAAAGATCTCTAAACACAAATCACAGTTCCATCTCTATGTTTTTTTCCTCTCAAGGCTGCTATGTATGAAAACTTTTTTCCTTAAAGGTACCAACATTTTAATAAATCCTTCTCTACTTGTCCACTGTTTATATTACCCGTTTCATTGGTAGAAGTTTCTTTCCATTGTGTTCCTCTTGTGAAGGCATTTTTCTGCATTCATACTAACAAAAGGCTTCCATCAAAGTCTCATGCTGTTCTTGCAACAAAGCCAGCTCATCCCATTGTTTGCTGACATGCAATTCTAACAAAAGACAAAAAAATATCTGATCATAAGCACACCTTACCTTGAGAACCTTCCCACTACAGATCAGAGTGAGTCAACACAAAAAAGTAGCTTTTAGGCCACTCTTTTCTCAAGAGTAACAGAACCACAAGATAGGTCCAAGATCAACCCAGCAGCAGGACCACACAATGCACTGCAACATGAGGTGTTATTTCTGTAACAGTCCCCAAAATATGATTAAGAGTGTTACATGAACTGTTTGGCTGAGGGGGAGGAGGGAGTGTTTTATATTCCAGAAACAGAAAAACACAAATCTTACCTTTTCTTCTGAACCAGAAGAAAACAAATACAGCACGTTACACAGCGCTGGTTTAACAATTGGACTTGATAATCACAGATGTCATTTTCAACTTAAATAATTTTATGATTTTCTTTTGTGTGTTTTACTACAGTGAACCAACTGAAATTCAGAGTAGAACAACAAATCTGCTCTTCTGTGGAGAAGTGCCAGATAGTGCAAGCCTGGAACTTGTGATGTGTCCGGCTGACACTCTGCATGGCAACCATGCAGTCTGGTCAGCAAAACAAAGTACATCTACAGCAGTGGACTAAACAGGACTAGGGCCTGTAAATAACTACAGAAATGTGTTACAGAACAGTGGCAAACTTTGATGACAACATGAAGTTGGCCACCAAAAGAGCACTGGGATATTGTATTAGATAGAACACCTTGAAAACTGTAGTAAAAAAGCAGTACAATTTAATTGTACAGAGTATAAGCTGAAGCACTTCTGAGGACTAACAGCAAAAGCTGTGGCTATAAACTGGCAGTTCTTTAGCTGGGAGAGGACTATAGAAAAAGTAGTCTTCTGAGAGTATTATACAAGGCATGTGTGGCATCTAAAAAAACGTATGATTCTGGCCTTCCTTTCTCCAAAAAGGATCAACTCAAATTAAAGCAGGCACACAGTAGAGCTGTATCAATAATCAGAGAGTCTTTTAAATGAAAAGAAACAAACCCATCTAGGATAACCGACAAATCTGTGAAATTTAAGTGTGAAAAAAAGATATGGTTTTTCTCTAAAACACAAAATAATAAAAAGAAATCAATACTAAATAACAGCTTGCTTTATGAACAGACATCCATTAATTGTCTGTAAAGTTCGACTGAAAACTAAAATATGGCTTCCAAACTAAGAAGCAAAGTTTTGGTCATTTGTAGGACTTTTTTTGGAAGAAAGACAATAAAAAACTCTTTCCAACAGGAGAAAACAGAAGTTCTAACAACTCTTGAACTTGGTAAATTGATAACACAAATGCTGGCTGCCTGAATGAAATATGAAACTTTATAACGAAGAATAAATGCCAAAAGGCATCCAGGGTTGGGTGGGAGGTACTACTAATCTTTCACTTACAGACACAGGACCTCTCACTGAGAATTTTTTTAAGTCCCCACCAATATGCATATTTTTTCTGCTAGAAAAAATGTTAAGCTCCTAAAATATTTTTCATTACAGAAACATATTCACTTGAAATAATATGACACTGTTTTATGAAATGAGAGTCTGTGGAGAATATTTCAGAACAGGGCTTAGGAAAAAAAAGATCACCTGATACCTACTTCAGTAGAAAATTTCTACCAATCACAACATCTCTAATTGCTTGTTGAGTCTATACTTAAAATGTTTTTCCATCCCAGAAGACCATTTGCTGAAAAACGTGACTAGACAGATGACTACACCTATACATCTGTATTTATTGGATATATGTATTGTGCAGTCAGAGATGGCAATAAGTCAGAATTAAAAACTAACGCACTTGTCAAACAAATAGAACAAGCTCAGACTTTGCTTATTTCGGTTATTCAAGCCTAGCAGGCCATAATACCCTCACAGCTGAAGATCAGTACAGTTACATTATCAAAAACATCTCGAAGTAAGTAGTAGCACAGCCTTTTCTAATTGCTATGGAACAGCTTTGAAACCAAGAAAACCAGCAAGATACATTAAGATAATACTACAAGCCTAAACTTTTCAAGTATTCAAGCTGCAGAACAATAACTGTAGTTATTAAAAAATCACTGGCTATCATTGAGGATACTCCATTGGTATAAAGGTGAGCACAGCCAAATTTAACCTTTTTAGAGTAATTATTTTTAAGTTCCTGGGTGAATGGCAGTATTCAGCTGAACAACAAAGCCCAATTAAAATACGAATCCTAGTGGCATAGTCCTTGTTTAAACAAAAACCTGTCCATAAGGTACCAGCGGACTCCTGCCCAAGAAAACAGTGCCTGAGACTGGGAGTATTCCCATAGTATCATATGGGGATGACATATGATGCCAGAAGTCTCATAAACATGCTCTTGTAATTATACTTACATTGTAATTACCTTAGTTTTGCAATAGTATTTCTACAAAATATTTTCAGGGCCAAGAGGGGTGATGAATTAGAGGCAATCTGCAAACAGTCATCACTGTCTGTAAGGCAATCTATTCTTCCCTCCCAATTCCCTGTTAAGAGCATTCATAGCCTCCAAAACATTAATGAAGCAATTTCTGTTCTCACTTCTGTATGATCAAGTCAACTTTGTGCCATGGTGTCAATACAGATGGCCAAAGCATTCTCGCTCCTGGCTACAAGCTGCTGCCCCAAGATACAGGTAAGGAGTGAGAGGCCAAGGGCAATTCCACAGAAGTGTCTTCTGCCTCAGAAGGTGATGGTGCCTTTTGGAGAAGAAACTGTGTGTTATTGTCACGGAGTTTTCTAGGCATAACAGGTTATTTTGGTGAATGTGGTGAAGGAAACCACAGAAGAAAAAAAAACCCAAACCTGAGCATACCTGTCTAAACTTGCTAATCTGGCTAACGGAAAGATGCCTCCTTCAACCTTTGAAAGACCCACAAATATTGTTTTTAGGGGTTGTCTTATCGAACTTAACACATTCAACCTCCCACAAAAGTCTCCACTATAATAATGGCCTACTTATGAGAGGTATAACCAGTATGCTTGAAATATTTATAGCTGGCTTTGAATAACAGAATCATTAAGATTGGAAAGGACCTCCAAGATCATTGAATCCAACCTTTGACTGATCACCACCTTGTCAACTAGATCATAGCACGAAGTGCCATGTCCAGTCATTTCTTGGCTTCTAGCAGTATTTGACTCAGAGGTCACCACATGCCAGTTATCTAATGGCTGCAGGCAACATTAGCTGAAGTGACCACTAAACTTTAACAATTATCAAGTATGATACTAACAGTATCACAGCCAGGCATTCTAAATGGCTCTCTGGGTATAATGAGATACATCCCACCGAAACTGAACTGTGTTCAACTCAAAGGCACACAACTCTTGGGTCATAAAAAAATGAGTGGACAAAAGGGCCAGAAGACTTAAGGAATGTTTTACACCAACAGATGACCTAACATGAAGCTGACTGCACTCTCTGCAAATTGGCTGGGTCAGAACTTGTCTTGAAGTGTAAACAAGGCTTTAAACACTATCTTAACTGCATAAACAAGCATATCTATGTAAATACCCAAAACCCAGGAATAATACCAAGGTGTATGACAAAGGCAGCTGGGAATACAGTAAGAACACACAGAAAGTTTACTGTGAAGGCACAGCAATAAATGTAGAAGTTAAATTAAAACATTTCCACAGAAGCTTATTTAGTAGTCAACAGAGTTAAAGATTACAAAATGCTGCCTAACTTTATTAGCACTGCTAAGCACTTTTCAGACATGACTATTCACCAGAGAAAAACATCAGAGGGAAGAATTTCACTGTTCTGAAACAAGAGGAAATAGATGTGACATTCAAATCTAACTTCAACAAAATACATTCTGACCAAAGAAAATAGGAGCACATGGGCATAAGAACAAACATACATCATGCATAGAATGAGACAAAAAAAATCAGTATCAAGGAAGTAAATAAGCTCAGGAGTTGAAGTGTGCCTTGCACATATAAAGATCAGTGGGCCCTGTATTCTCATTTTCTATGCAACTCCTGAGCCCATCCAGGCAACAGTAATATCTGTGAGACAGCAATGTATTACTGAATACCAAAAGCAGGAGGTTGGAATGAAGAAGGGGGGAAAAATTACTAAAGGAAGAGTCATGAAAACAAAAACAGCTAATAGGTAGGAGTCCTTGCAAAAATTATCTTCTCATACAAATCTGACACATTTGGATGCTCCTGAAATGAAGTTCTTGGCAAATATGATGGCACATTAAAAAGGGAGTATCAAACAACTCTAATAGAGAGCCTATCTTACTCCAGATGAAAATTAACTTAAAAAAAGATGTGCTCTACTAGCAAACTGCTGAGTGGCACTGACAAACAATACACAGATAAGGTATTTACTTCATACTCCATAAGCATCTCTAAGGTTATCCAGCATTTTTCAAGGGCATTTTCTGATTTGTGGCAGTAAACATGCAACATTTCTCTCACAGCTGAAGAGATTTTCCTTTTATAAACACTGATACAAATACTTGCACAGGTGCTTCTGTACCTTGATTTTTAAAATTACCCTAGCAGTTATCTCAATATGAAACCATGCTCTTTCCACACATTAGAGAATAGTGATTTCAGCTTTGAGAGGATATTCTCTGTGAAATACTAATCCTTCTGTGAACCACATGATTCTCCACAATTCTCCAGATTTCTGCACTGACATCAGCAGAAAGCCATGCAAATCTACTTCCTCCAACAATACAGCTACCTAAACTGACAGCAGACTCACCAAGGCTTCTTCTGAGTTATTAAAAAAAAACCCAACCAACCAAACAAAACAAAAAAAAACAAAAACCCAACCAACTCAAAAAAAACCCTCAAAAAACTCAAGAAACCAGCCAAAAAAGCCACAAAAAAGCCCCGTCTGACCCCTGTCCTTACAGGAAGGTATTTTGAGTTTACCTCTCAAATGTTCAATGTATGCCATGCCCTCAAGTAAGGAAAAAATCCCAAGCATTAAGAAAACAAAAACTCAAAAACCTATTTTTCATAAAGTATACCAATCTTGCCCTCTTCATATCATTCCTTCTGTTCATATAATTAAGTTGGATACATCATTGTAACCAGTGACCCACATAACACAGCATTAGCTGATTTAACAACACTTAAGTCGGAAAAGAGCTTAAGTAGTTTACTATGTAAATGGTAAACCACACAAAAAAAGGGAGACAATGCACAGAACCATTTCAGGGGTCATGTTTCAGTACACTGTCAAACTTAGTAAACAAAGCAATAGGAATTCTAAGTATTTGAACAGATTCTTTGACAATTCAAATGAAGAACTATCGGGGTGGATTTCATGAAGCATTTTGCCTAGAGACCAGATTGGTGTGCACAAACTGCAAATGAAGCCAAAGATTTTTACCTTTGAATAAATTTATTAACAGTCATAGTCCCTAAAGGTGAACCTGTTCCTGCCCTCTGCAATCTTAGTCCTGTCATAGCTTATTTCCACACAAATTCTCACACAAACTAACAAAATCTTCATATAAGCATGATTTTTCAAGTTGTAACTGCAGAATAGCAATGAATATTTAAACTTCGACTAAGCAAAGTCTGCAAATCACTTCTGCAGTAAACATAACCAGGGCAAAGACTGAAAAACTTTGGTTTTATTCAAAAAATATGGATCTGGCATAGATTAGACTCTGTTTTAAGCCAGAGTTTAATTCCTCTCTACAGAAAGCCTTCAAGAAATTCTATACCTACAAACGCTTAAGAGCAGTGCTGTGGCAGCCCGGTTCTTCAGATTGGTCTGTGAGTCCAACAGTGACTTCTAACAGAGGAAACATGTGATAGGCTTTTGTAAAAGCTGAGTTTTCTTTATATAGATAAAAATAAAATAATCTTCACAGGAGTTAAGAAAACTTTAACTTGAGATAGCTGCATTTAGCTTGCTTAATATTTAGGTGACTTTCACTATTAAGGTAGAGTCCAATGTATCAGTTGTTAAAAGGGGAGGGTGGTCATTTCTCATCTCCATATATAAAGATTGACTATTGTCTCAGTTCAATGAAAGTTTAAGCGAAAAAAAGTTTACAACATTATACAGACATCCATTTCAACGATAATCAGGAAATTATACCAAGATTTAAAAAAAACCCAGTTTGAATAATTATATTTTTTGCTAAGTAATTTACTCTATATGGAGAGAAGCTAGTATTTCATTGAATTGCAGATGATCCTCTGTTCTAATAGATTCAAGCATACCAGAAGCAATCCATTTTATCTTCCTTCACACATTACACTAAAAATTGTTCAGAAATCTGTTAGCAATTTGTGAAAAGGAAAGGGGTTAATAATCTCACTTCTTTACATCAAATTTAAAATGAAAATGGGTTCCTGGCAGCTTAGACTGGATGATCAGCTTTTTCTCCTACCACCCATAATACCTGACAGCAGTCTACAGCAGGTGGTCATCAACCACCACACCTTACAGGGAGGAGATTATTCTGCCGGTCCATTAGGTGAGTCATTCAAGGTGACACAGAAATGTTTTCATAACTGAAGTTGTAACACCTGTATTCCTCTTCACAGAAGGTGTAGTGTTCTAGCCATCAACCTGACTCAGAACACTCACCAAGGTCTCTGAAGAGGAAACGCAATCCTCCCCTTCATGAAGGCGAGAGTTATGGTCGAAGTTATCACTTCAGGCCTGAAGGAAGGTGATTAAATTAAAGATGCTCTAATTTTGAAGAGTTTCTATTACAGCTTCTCCTGATGTAGGTAATCAGGGTAGTAGGTGATTAATACCTCTATTAAGAATGCCATTTTTCAGGTTTCAAAGTTCCCTTGCCAAACTCAGCCCACATTTGTATTCCTATACACAGATAATGGAACCTATTTCAAAGTTTTACACAGGACACAATCATTAATAGACAGAAGAATTACTGATACTCTACATGACAGCCCTGAAAATTAAGCTATATTTGCAGAGTTTTCTTTTCTTATATTCATCATTAGTTCCTAAACCAATCAGGACTCTAAGATCTGTGAGCCTCTTGAAATCCCCTCTGCAAAGTATCTTTCAGTGCTCATACAATAATCCATGTAATGGAAACTACTTTGCAATAAAGTGGTGGGGCTTACTGGGGGGATGAGGGGGGAGAGGAAAAAAAAGAAAAACAGGTACACCCTTTGGGTCCCTTTTCCAGAAGAACCTCCTGCTGAAGTGTAACCCACAAACTTTCCTCTCACCACTCAGTCCTGTTTACCCTTTTCTCCAATGAAAGCAGTGCCACAGGGATTATCCCAGGCAGCATTACTAGTTTTACTCATAGGCTGAGGTAGTGACCAAAGATGGATACAGCATACAGTACACTAAGGAGTAACAACAAGGATGTTTCCTGTTCCACCTTCTATTCCTCCCCTAAACACTTCTACTGAGCACAAAGAAATACCCACAATAACAACAAAATTTCTACCAAAGGATCACAACTAACTAGGACTCTATTAAAGCAGACACAATAAGAATTGTTTTCATCCTCCTCCAACAGCAGACATTACAATTACCAGATGTTGAATCCCACCTTATTGTCCAGTTTGTCTATTTTGAAATTCTTCTTGAATGTCTCACAATTAGTTTTGATTCATATGATCTTGTATTCCTAGGTGAATGTCAGCCTACTTTGTTCCTTTGTCTAGAATACGCATGAATTTGCTGAGGGCACATATCCTTGAAGATCCCATCGGAAAGACCTCTGTGGAAATCGATCCTTTAGTCTTACCATTTTCTTGTCTTCTGGACTGTTATTAATACAACAGGAGGTGGTTCCTCTTGATCCACAGCAGCTGATTTCCTATAAAAGCCTTTGGCAGGAGGTCTTGTCAAATGCTTTTTATAAATCGAAGTGCATTACAGCACCCATATATTCCTCCCCCCACCTCCCACTCCAAGGATACTAACTGCTTTGCAAAGCATGACTTCTAGCTAAAGGAGTAATCTTTTTTCTTTTTTTTTTTTTCACTTTATTTAGGCATTTAAAGAGTTTTTATGGTACTTTCTTTTCTTGAAATGCCCAGTTCTATGTCTATCTTAGGTCACTACAGTCACCACTTGCATCTTCCACTCCTCCAGTCCACACAGCCTTATGTAATAGATGGATTACATACATCTGACAAAAAAAAAATCTGACATTTCCATATTTGAGGTATTTTACAACTTGAGCAAATTTTAGCTGGTTTGCATTATGCCCTCCTGTTCATTTATACTGTTCATTTACTGATTACTGAATTAATGAGCAGAGTCTCTTGTCCACACATGCAAAAAATTCTGCAGTCTAAGAACTCATCTACAGTCTTCCACAGTGAATGCTCCTGCGAAAAACTCCTGTGGCTTTGTGCTGTAACAGCACCTTCCAGGAGAACTCCCTGATGTTCTAGTTACTTAATGGACTACAGCATTCCTTACATGCTTCCCACTGTCAGTGCTATGTCAGTAATTATCTTGGGGGTTTAATTTTAAATGCCACTCTTCCAACAGTTCTGCTCTTGAAAAGATTACTATCATCAGTTTTTGTCACGTGGNGGGGGGGGGGGGGGGGGGGGCGCGGTGTTTAAGTTTTTTTGACACATGTTACTTCTAAGACTCAAATCTGCTGTCTTGACATATGCAAGACTCATCATCAAAACTTCCTCTTATTGCTTCTTAATTGGCTTCACTGACTCTGTGAGGCTCAATTTAGCTTTTGGGAAGAACAAGTCTTATTAAAAAATTTTTAGGGATGTTTTAGTTCATACAGGAATGTTATAACAATACAACACAAGTAATGTTGACAAGATGATTGCTAAGCAACATCTTGAACCAGACCTCCTGCATTGCTTAAGATTAAAATTTCCTCTTTGAACATTGAGGTGGACGATCAAAGAACATCCTTGATAGTTGAAATAAATACTGTCTCTTCAACACATTCAGTAATAACATTTGGCCCTCCTTCTCCCTCTTGAGATTAAATGAACTTGACTACTTTTACCAAAACTTTCTCCTTTTTTAATGTCTTCTGACATTGTACAAAATTGTCGGTAGTCTGATATGGTCAACAGCAGAGCTACACTATTAAACAGCCAACAGAACAGCTACAATATTCAACTGCTTTTAAGGCATATTTCAATCCACATAAATTAACACATCTTACTTTATTCCATTTTCCTTAACCATGTAGCACCTTCCCACTAAAAGAATTCACCTGTAATGCAATTCCTACATATTTGTACCCAGATACTGCAGTCTCAATTATCTCCCTTCCATCGTTTCTCAAAATACGCATAGTATTTAATAATTTTAAGTTATTTCAAAAGGCACACAGCATTTTTATAAATGCATATTAGACTCCACACACTTAATCAACTTGTCTATTTTCATATGCACAATTTAAGAGCCCTTAATTTGGTCATATACTAAAATTCAGGAAAGAGGCAAGAAAGAAAAATGGATAGAAGTGTTTTCCTTTGCCTTCCATCAGTCCATGAAATAGTGTCCAAGAAAAGCTTTTCTTCTACATCTTTCAGTTTAAGGAATGATAAAAAATTTATTACCATAAAGCTAGTATTCTTTTTAAATTTCATTACAGCATATTTTGACATCAGTCAGAGTGCACCTCCAATTCCCAGGAGCAAAAAAAGGAATCTTTGCATTTTTAACTCAACTGCCCATTCCTACATTTTCCAATAGCTCTTCACTGAAAAAACTTTTAGCTCCTTTGCCAGTTCCCAGGATGCGTAACAGCTCGCCACCTTCATTCAGCAGTCCTGCTTTTCAAATACTGCCTTATGGCAGCTTCAGCTACATTTTTCATGAGCCAATTCAGTGTCTCCACCAGCTCATTATACCCAAGCACTCTATACTCATCTTTCTCTGATACTACTAAACTGTTCTTGAGAATGCCTGAAAAGCTTGTTTCTTACCCTGATGCATGCCTTTTGCTCAGTTTTGGCTTCTTTCAACTCTTCTTTTCTATCATCATTTCTTAATAGTTCTCCTTGGCAAGCTGTCTGTACACTGGTCCTTATGAACTTTTTGGGATCCTGAAATTACTAACAGTATGGCATTAATACAACCACTCCTACAGTGTAGCAGTTAATCTTTTCCAACCTTATATCTTAGCATAACAGGCTGGTGAAAACCAGACATATTAAAACCAAACAGCAGATAAAGCTACCTACAGTACCAGCAGGTGTTACCAAATGGCCAGGGTTCACCAAGGATATGAAAGACAACAGTCTTGAACTAATTTCAGCTCAGATGTTCTCTGGATGGGATATGCCTTCTACATATTTACACATATGTTTCCATGAAAAAACATTAGCATACAGCAAATTACTAGCATTCCATTTATTAACACATCATATTGAACTGCAGTGCAGCCTTTCAATTCTGCTAGGCATTTGATGCAGTTCACTAACTGTCCAAGTCTCTTGATGCCTTTTGTTGCATCCTCTTGAAATGTCAAAGTTTCATAACCTGCAGCTACTCTGTCACTTCATCTCACTTTGTATATGAAATAAATGTAGTGGGCATCAGATCACTGAATTTGGCCTGCTTGAAGAGTGAAAAATTTAAGTCACAGCTCAAGAACAAAGTAATATAATGTGGCAGCCTTTTATTAATAGCATGAAAACAAGTAGAGCATGGAATAGCTTTCTTATTACACCAAAACTGACATATTAGATTACAGTATGCTCACTTTCTCTCAGATTATATAGTCACTGCTTCTAGAAGGACAGAAATAGAGGAAATACAGTCTTTGTCTAGGTTTTCAAGCATGATTTTTTTTTCCAAGAGTTTGGAGGCTTCTTGGTTTTGTTGTTGAAAAAAAACTACCAGGAGTAGCAAACTACCTCTAATAAATATTCTGCTCAACAGAACTGAACTTTTTAATTACAATCTTTCATTTCTGTTCTATTTCAACTTTTATTGCAACTGGAAAGGAAACTTGAGTTTTAAAAGGTTTAGGAAGCAATCAGAAGTGAACCTTCAACTTCAAAATTAGAAGTTTCATTGTTTTTGTGACACAGCTCCATCCTCCCAATTTCTTCTTTGCTCAAAGCACTGTCTTTCCGCCCCCTCTCTATGGAAAAAAAAACCCACCTTTGCAAGCATAGGTGATGATATACATGCCTCAGCATGCCCCAACATATAAAACCTGCACCTGAGCCAGTGAAATCATGCACAGACACAAGAAAAAGGTGAAGCCTGAAAAGCACTACCTAGCCAGTGACAAAAGCTGGAGTGTGTTCACCAACTCTGCATAGTGACCGTGCCCAGGAAACAGAGGACTACTACCCCATCCACCACAGGCTCCTTTATTGTAGACACTACAAGTAGAACAACAAATCAGATGACACTCAGGCTCTCACCCTGCTAGGAGGTCTCTTAGAAAACCCATACACCAAAAGATATGCTCACTTCCCCAGTTAAAATTTCTAAAAAGGTCAGCTTGAATTTGCTTTAATTTGTTCAGTTAAATCAACTACTTGATTTTAGAAAAGGGAAAACTTAAGGGATTTTCCATATAAACATTCTCTGCTTTTTCCAGGCTCTTTTTCTGCATAAAGCTAATTGATCTGACGAGATTTTACTCTGTGCATTACCACACCGTCAAGCACAATAGGTATCACATGCAAGTATCTGAGTACAGTTTAAGGAGACAGACAAATCACATGTGATATTAGAATGGTGTAGTAGTTTTGACATCAATGCAAGTGCAATAAGTAGAGTATCCCACCACTGATCTTTGCAAACCTTAGGATTCAAATCTAGGCATCCTAAACTTGAGCTGTGTTACTTGTCTGACCCTTTTAAAGTAAGTGACAATAGTAAACATAAGAAATTAAGCTACCTGCAGCTGATCTGGAATCTCACCTGAACACACTAAGTCACTTTAAAACATCAGGCAGATACATGTTTTTTCTTGTCTTTCAAGTAAAGACTTCTCAGTACTAACACCTGAATCGTGTTTAAATGGAGATCAGGTAGGGTGAAAGTGATAGCAGGCAAAGAGCTCCACAATGCTTTCACTGCCATCACTGCTCCACCCACCCTGCAGCACATCCAGCCACTGCTGTCTGTCCTGGCCATGGACAGACCACCTGCTGCTGCCCTGCACAACAGATGGTGCTGAAAGACTAAAACCTTTATTTTAGTGTACCAGTTTTTTAAAAAAAGCCCAGCCTATTAAGAGCATTCACCAGGCAAATTCTAGTTTTCACTATTACCACTAGGTTTGAGGGACCCTGGCTAAGTTGCTTATCCTGTTTAGGTCCCAGTGTTTGCATAGCTTATAAAATAAACTTATTCAGCTCACCCAGATCTGGACAGAGAGACAGCAATTCATTAGCACTTACTTCATTGCTAAGTCTTTAAGTGTGCCCAGTACAGAACTAACTAATCTCCCAAAGTCAAAATTACAAGAATTCTTGGAGGTATTAAATGACTTGTATATTGGACTGGGGGCAGGGGGCAACAGATGTCTGTTTGTAAAAAGCTTTAATTTATCTGATACAAACTATATATATGATGGGTTATCCTCAAAGAACCAGGCATATGAATCGCTGTCATCTTACAACTCAGCCTACACATTGACACAGAATAAGAAACAGTACATTAATAATCTTGTTTTGTTACAAAATTTACTTGCTACCTAAATATCTGACAATTTTTTCCTTTAGTCATTCAATTCACCAGGTTTTCCTGGGAATGTAAAACTATCAGTTGCATGACATTTTCAGCTTTAAGATGCCCAGATGATCCGATGTGATAGCTCAATCTTTGCTTTTGCCATTTACTCTTAAGGCTTAAACCACCATAAATGCATTCTTGAAAAGTCTAAACTGTATGTCAGACCCCACTGAGAATTCTTTGTTCATTTTTGGTGTCTTAGACTTTTCTTAGTTAAAAGAAAAAAAAAATCAAGAACAATTCAGATACAAACTCAAAATTTCAAATATTTACTTGCCACTGGGAGACATCTGTCAAGTTCCACTGTCTCAGTAACAAGATTTATGACTGGAAACATGAGAGCAACACTTCTCCCTTGAAGCAGACTTGGATAGTGTATAATGCTAGTTAAAAGGAAGGATTCTTCACAGACAGTATCAGTGCAGAACACAAAGGGAAGGCCATTCCATAAGATATTAGAAAACTGTACCATTAATGGAGAGAATGAAGTTACTTATCCACAATACATAACAGCAGCATACAGGATGCATTACAATGTAAAAGCTTCAAACATGCACACAAGGAATAGACATTACATTATAGGCACATCCATAAAATATCTCTGCAATAAAAAGGGATTTTTTTTCTTTAATACACAGAAGTAGGGTAACATCTATATGTACCATCACAACACACTGTGGGGGATTTATCCTCTAAGATTAAAACAGGTTTTTTCCAAGAGTGCAATAAAGGGCAGTAACTCCCAAGAAAATTAACAAAGCTTTGTTCCAAGTTCAAATAATTTACTTAACCATAACGGAGTGACTTTACCTTTTACTAAATGCCATGTTAGGATGCAATGCCACCAGATTCAGAAAACACAAAGAAGTGAAAACCTTAAATCAATTTTAGGAAATATTTTCTAATCCTTTATGCAGGCAACACCATCTTCCTTCCCCATTAATTTCCATCTCTACTGCAGCAATATCAGTCTAAGAGTCACATTACTCTAGGTCATCAATGTTATAAATATGGCACTGTAGGAAAGTCATTACTATCTGAGCAGTTGCTTCTACTGATTAGGCTTTTATCATATATCGCTGTAGTAGTAGATGAGTCTAATGCTAGCACTGCAGTACACAGCAATATTGCTAATCAAGAAAACAAAACAGACTTTACAGCGTGTTCATCAGGGAGGCATCCTTCAAACTAAATGTCCTGCAACAGAAGCCTTCAGGGACTTCTGCAGAAACAACCAGAAAAACAATACTTCTCTTAGTTTCTCACACATCTCAACTCTGCGATATCCTGCACATTCCTAAGTTTCAGAAAGACTTCTCTTCATCAGGGAACAGCACCACTCAGTAAGTGTCCAAACAACCAACCTGTGGAACTGGGTATAAGCATTCTCTTGAGTTTAATTTTTAAATTTACACTTAAGTGGATTTACACTGAGAAGTGTTCAATTCTTCAAACATTTCAAATAGTTCAAGTATGAAAGTCCCAGTACACAACCTAATATGCTCTGATAAACAACTGTTTTGTATCACTTTAACAGTTTCACTCTCTCCTCACTTCTCCTCCACACCCAACTGCAGCTCTTCACTTGCTTACCACTTTTCCACAAAATTGTTTTTATTATATCAGGATTGATAAAGTGTATGACCTACAACCACATTAGAACATGAGAAGCATGGAGAAAGCTCAATGACAGCACCAAAGTCTGCATGCTCCTGCAACTAGTCAAGCTAAAGTACTCAAGAATATTAAGACCTTCCACAAGGAAAGCTAGTAATTTTCCCCTATTCTTATTTCATGGAATTAAACCCAGTAAGAGCAGTATTTTTTTTACTGTTCCTTTCTTACACCAGTCTCCTTACAAAAAAAAAAAAACCCAAAAAAACACACTAGTTAAAAAACCCCAAAGGCTCCACTAAAAGAAGAGCACACTCTGAAGGTACTCTGCATATAATCAGAGTAAAAACTGGCAGAACTCGGCTCTGTCTCATAAGAGAGTTTCAACACTTCATTCTTTACAGGCAAATCCATTTGAGCACTTTGAAGAATTACAAGTATACACTAACTTAAAGCTCAAAATTTCACAAAAAGTGCAGATCACTTAAGAACTGAAGTCAGACCAATTCACCAGTTAGTTTACCAAGTGATAAAGGGACTTTGAAGGCAGCCCTGGACAGGAAGGCTCCTACATAAGAGACAGGATCTTCCTCCAACCTGGAGGAAATAATGAGTCTTCCTACAAAAAGAGAAACTAATATCAGAGCATGCTAAAAGAACTTCTAGGAAGAGGTCTCAAAATGCAGACAGGAAAGGACAGCAGATAACTGCAAACATTTGCTTATAAAAGGCTCTTTAGCATGAAACACAGGAAAGAAACATGTTTCTCAGAAGTTCACACACACAGAAGAAAAACCCAAATGAGGATTCAAACAGACATGAGTCAGAAACTGCTTGTTTGTTTTGTTAAGTCCCTTGCTTTTTCTGCAGGAGACATGGGAGACAGTATTTAAAAAAATGCACATTAAACTAAACTAAACACATTTTGTTATTTGGCAAGCAGAAAAATTATTTCAGAAGCAGGAGAATTGGTGTATTCAAATAAGGGAGATGGAAAGGGCTACTCAGAGGAGGAATTTGGGGAGTTTAAACAGTGACATATCTCTCCTGGTCACACATAATTCTCTCCTCTTGGTATCTACAGCATACAATTTGTTTCTACAAGAATAGTTCTATATACATGTTTGTATAAACATACATAAATTCACAGTATGCAGTTATATCTTTCTTGCCCCAAAAAGAAACAGCTTAAAATAAATTGTCAAGTCTATTTCATGGAATGTTTCAGAACACAAAAAGAAATCCTGTAGCTCTTTTCAGATCCAGCAATATTAACATGCACACTTCATGGCTTTCATTAAGGATACAGCATGCACAACTGTTAGGAAGTTAATTTGCAGTCTCTATTTCAGTCCCCCAAGAGTGGGCAGAAAAGATTTTATACCACTGGCAAATGCTCTTTTCCTGTCTCTTATACTGAAGGATTATCACTGTGAAAAAGGTGAGCTCAATTTTGTCATATTTCTTCTATTCAACGTCCACCACTTAAATACACACCATCACATTCTGAAGCAAATCAGAATAGATAGATTTAAGTCAAACCTAATGATCTATAAAAAAAATCCAAATCATCGTAACCTTTTTACTGTTGCAGTAAAATATTTGATATGTATTAAGATCAGCTTACACCCTTAAAAAGTTTAAAAAAAAGGAAAGAAAAATCCAATAGCAAGGATTTAATCTTACTGTCTTACCCAAACTATATTATAACAGACTCATAAAACAGTAACTGTCAGCATTTTCAGAAGTGGTGTTGAACTACTGTTTTGAAAGCTCACCTATCAAAGTGCAAAACAGCCAGATATAAGCACACACCGTTAGGGTTGCTGAATGGGTTTATTTTAAAGGAAAACAAAGAACAAACATCAATTCCACTGAGATGCAGTATAAAGCCAAGAAGTTGTTTTGGGGGGTTTTTTGGTTTTTTTTTTCCTTTTTTTTTTTTCAATGTAGCTGAGCTTTCAAGGGTGATACTTGGAATCTGTTTTCCCTTCTTTGCAAAGAAGTGAATTTGGATAACTGAAGTTAAAAGTTGAAGTTGCTGGACATATGCATATATTTTTAAATATAACAATGTGTTTTCACTCTAACTTATGAAAGGCAACTTCTTTTCCTTTTGGAGCATTGTAAGAAAGAAAGGATATCAATACTAGGAAGTAAAATAAATTCCAACATCAAAGTAAACCTCAGAGTTGAGGAATGAAATACAACATGTTTGAGCTTTTTACTTAAAAAAAGGATCATTGTTCTCACACACAGCCCTTATTTATTTGCCAGGCTATCTTGCTCATTCTTTTTTCATGCTCTAAAAACTACAGTGACTTCTCACCAGACCAGGATTACATGTAGAGGTCTACAGTGACCTAGGTAAAGGCCATCTCAGTACATGTCTCCCATCACTAGCACAGACTTAGTTTTGAAGTATTTATTATCCCTGAAGAGAGCTGTGGTCCCTGGGGAAAAACAAACAAAAAGCCCAGCAACCCAACACCTTCAAAAACACAAGCGCTTGTGAAAATGGTAATGTTGAAAGGAAGCCCATTCTCAGCAGAGAGCTAACTCCTCAAATACTCAGCCTTTGGTGTGAATAGTAGATAAACTCTTACCTTGTTGAGAAGTTTTCACATTTCCTCTCTCATTTCAACAGTCTTCATTCCACACAACCAACCAATCAAGTATTAATAGTGTGCAAAGGGAGAGGGGGCCAGATACAGGGCATCTCAGCTAAACATCCAAGAGCTTGTGCTTCAGACTTTGTGTCTCAGGACAGAGGGATATCCACACTAGTTTCTCTTTATTTGCTTCTGTAACTTCAGTCTCCTTTACCTTCCACACCACGCTACTTCTCTACAACCCTTCCCTAGTCTCTTTTGCATTTGAACAAAGAGGGAAGAGTACTTTTTTGCATATTGAGTTAGATGCTCAAAGCATCAAGCACATCTGCTTCATTTTCTTCCCCCTTACACTGAAGTTAGATATATACCAATAATCACTGTCTCTTAAATAGTAGTGTATCACAAGGGAAATTCATGTTCCCATGAGAGTTGATAGCCATGTCTATCAACTTAAAAAAATAATTTTTTAACACAAGGGACAGTTCCATTGTTAAGACTTTCAAGAAAAGAGTTCATGCTTTTCAGATAAAGGATAACAAAGCAAGCTCTCCTAAACTTGAGACAGTTGAAGTATGGAGCAACAGGAGAATTTCCATCATCCAACCTGTACTACAGCTACCACCTTGGATGATAAAGGATATATCACTGTCAGCCATGAAAGTAGGATTACTTAGTTTTTATCATGCTTAAACCCCACCTACACCATCTATGTCTTAACTAAACTGAGACCTTTATTCCTGCCATCTTTGTATCATAAAGCAAACAAACCCAGTCTCCTGCACAGCATTTCATAAATAATTTAAAGCGGCCATTTCACTTCCTTTAGATCAGGACTTAGTCCATTGAGAACAAGAAATCTTTACTACCCTTATTAAATATTTACTATATGGCTTTTCTGGCATCCTCACAAGAAACACTGCATACAAATCTTATGCATTAGAAAAATACAAAAGCTACATTAAAAACATTTAAAAGATGCTGGCGAGTGTACAATAGCTGGGAAATGCAAACAAAGCTGACAGCCTAACTTTCACTGCTGATTCTTTCCAGGACAAAAAGCAGCCACATGAGACAGCTTAACCTTTTACTTTAAGGTCAACGTGCATCAAATAGTTTTCCGTAAAAAGGATATTTGTCACTACCTGAAAAAAATTTTAGGAAAACATTTTTAGTGAAACAAAAAGACAACCAATTTGATTCCAAGCTTTCCATCAGTGCTTGTTACAAACCTAGAAAGGTCAGAAGTGTTTACCAACTTCATGTATGCAATGAAAGTATATCTATCCCCCTCTGCCAACAACACTTCTACCTTGAGAACTGCAAACCTAAAGACTCTTAACTAGGAGTGCAACAGCTACAAAACAAGCCGTCAGATGAAGAATGCAGGAGCCTTAATGTAAACAGTCTTCAATAGCCCATCCCCTGCACCCAAAGGAAAGTTTCAGTCTTACATTAAAAACTATTTTTTCCCCCAAGCTGTTTAGGTGATTACCCTGGCAGTAGTCATAACCATATCTCAAGGCAACAGGCACACAGAACCGTGATGAGACTCTGCAATCCCATTGCACCTTTAAAGGTACAACTGCTTATCCCATCAATGAGCTACACATGCACTGTGGCAATAACCACAATTGCTGCTTTTTGGCAGGCCTCAGCACACACTGCAATGCAACCATTTTTCCCTATGTAAGAGGCCAAAGGAACATGCTTCTCTCAGCCTCTTGCTCTCTCTATAAAACTGCTACAAGCCTCTATTAAGTATCGCAATCTCCCACAAACCATGTGCCTGTGAAAACAAGCTTAGAGATTTTAGGTTTTATTTGAAGTGACTCAGTAGCAACCACTGCCCTCATAAAATCTTCACAGCCTAAGCATCAGAACATTATTTAGATAAACAAAAATCTGAAACAGACCTGGACAGACTAAAATAATGCTAGTTGGGAATGCTTTCAGGTGGTTCTCCCAGTAACAAAACTTGGTTTACAGCTACTAGGCCAGTCAAAAGTTCAAGGCCTTGAGCCTCAAGACAGCAAGATACCTATTTCACAAGATACCTTTGTTTTCCAACTCCCTTCTAGTAACAAGCAGCCAAGCTACTACACTGACCACTCTGCAATCCATTTCTCTGAGGGCAGAGGGTGAACACGCTAACATTTCCTCCTTGTGCAGAATGAAGGAGCCCTGAGCTACCATTAGCTAAACACCACTGTGCTTAGCACCAGCTTTCAAACCTCCTTTGCTGCCAGAATGAATTGCTACTTTCAAATGCATCAATCAGATACACACTAAATTAGGAACTGCACTTCTTTCTAGCACAGCCTGCCAAGACAGCTGCACTGTTTTCTGTACTAATGACTTAGAAGGTACTAAAATAAAGTTCTGGCACTGATGTCCACCAAGAGATGGTGCTCCCATCATTATTGGAGATGGTTCATTGTGTTTTTCTTTTTAGTATGTCATGCAAAAATATATTTAGTAACCTAGCGTGGCATAATCCTTTCAGTCATACACTTCATCTCAGTTTGAGGGAGATAACAAAAGCATGTTTTGTTGGTCGTAGTTTTCCAAACAGGCAAGGCAATGGGATCTTCAAAGAAAGTGAGCGTCAATTTATCCTTCCTTTATAAGGCCACCACAGAGCAATAGCTGATCTGGTCAGCTGGGGATCAGATGACAGATCAGACCGTGGGAAGGAAGGAGGTTTTTTTTGGGCCATGAGAACTCATTTCGAGTTCACTATGTTGTTTCCTGTAACTTCCCAAAAGGGATGCATACAAGAAGATAGGCAAGATAAGGCAAAGAACTGCAGAGACCTTACTGACCTAAAAGTACAGGCTCAAGGAGAGTAACTGCAAAACAGTGAACCAGGAGATCTGAGCAGAAAAAGACCTTTAGGAAAGGCTTTTCAGAAGAAAAAAGAACGATAGTAAGATTAGTTGAGGCAGCACTAAACGGAAATTGAGACACTGGAATTAGGATGCCTCTGGGCTTAAAGACAAGTATATTATTCTGAGATACCACATGGAAAAACAGAGCATCCTGAACCACCTGCAGAGGAAGCAAAGCTGCACAAACAGTGCTTTAGCAAGCCATGTGAAGCTGTTAGATGCCATCCAGAGCAAGGCTTGTATCACTTCTGGTATCTACTATAGCTAGAGCTCAAGCTGAGAATTTAAGCCTTTATAGGAATGTCTCCAGTGCTTTAAAGGCTGCTGGAAACAGACTACACATCTGTGAACAGTGCAAAGTAAGACCAGATGTTTTAACACATTTTTTAATGAAAATAAACATTTTTAGCAAAGATTGTTTTATGAAAATGGATGGAAAAGCTGAGCCTACTATAGAAGGAGTATCACTAATTCTTCAGAAGTCTACTTTAAAGAGATGAAGAAAAGTCTTCTTCCTGGAGAAGTCTGTCAAAGCTTCCAGATCCTATTTTAGAACATACTTCTTTTAAGAGTGCATCCCAATTTAAGCCACTTAAGCAGGTAGATTCACTTTACTTGTTTGTTTTTTTTTAAAGCGAACTCAAAACAGAAGCAAGAAAGCTTGCTTAATTTGCCAATTTAGTGATCAAGTTTAAATAAAAGTTCCAATAAGCTTCAACTGACCACATAAGTGGAGAACAGAGAAGTTTTTATAGCTTGCTCTACCTCAGCCTCCAGCTCATAAAACACAAAAGGACCCACTACAACACATGACTTCAAGCACGAGATATCAAGTACTCAAGCTTCTCTTTCAGCCAAGGACTCATTCTCTTCTATGGAATCTCACCATCCTTCTTCCTTTGACATTTTAAAACAGACATAGAAACATATTGCATTAATATGCTCCAAACTATTTTAAGAAAACGTAAGACAAGTATACGGAGATCAAGGTTTTACTTTAGTATTTTCCTTCCTAACAGTCAAATAATCTTCACCACCTATACCTCAACTTAAAGCCTGAGAATCTTTTCAAAATTCTCATCAGCTCTTAACCCAGTAAGAAGTCTTTGAAAAACAGCTTACAGTCCAGTACTGTGATCCAGTTTGGGGGTTTTGTTTGTTGGGGTTTTTTTCCTTTGGTTTTGGAGGGTTTTTTATGGTAATGGCATTAAATACATAACTCTAGAGGTCTACATAAGCTGTTATTTTCTATCTTCTTTCCACCATTCCCATACTCCCCAAACTAAACACATGTGTAGTTTTAGTACCTAAATGGAACTCTAGACTAACCCCTCAGAGCACTTGCACCCACAGTCAGTGCTCCATGGTGACACAACAATCTTGTCATGAAAGCTGAGATGGGCCAGCTTAAGTCTCAAGGGCACAAGCATTTTCACACTATTTGTTACTAATTAAAGTCTAGTAGCTTTTCTCTTCCAGCCTCTCAGATCACTCTTACACAACAGCAGCTTCCAAAATAAGTTCTAGGCATGTAACCTATTCAGGCTCTCAGAGTTTCTCATCTACAGGTCCTTCCCCACCTAGCTACTCACTACCATCCTGTTTCACAGTAACAATTCCTTAGATACTATGAACATCTGCATGAGGGAACATGAATCAGACAGCTTAACAAATTACTCAGTAGCTTGAGAAAAATCTATTTTTTGAGGGAAAAATGTTTTGGAATAGCCACATGAGCAGTTAAAGCGAGTAGGGAATGATGACAATAACCATGTATAAGCTGCCTGCAATAATTTTTCTTTAACTGGAACAGGAACAAAGAAATAGTTTAACCTGCTCAGGTCCACATCTATTAAAGCCTCAGTTCCACTTACAGTAGTTTTTACTGAGTAGTGAATACAGGGAAGTTGTCGTGAACCTCTCTTACAGCAATCTTAAAGCATAAATGAACAAACACACTAAGCAGTATAATTACTGTTCACAGTAACAACCTGTGGAGTCTGTGGGTTATCACTTAAAGAAGTTATACAGCTTTATCTACAGAGCCTGTTTTAAACTAGGACGCCTTATTACTACCATCTCCTCAGAGAAGAAAAACAAGATGGCTGCAAAAGAGGGAGGAGTATTTTGTCCTTTAAATTAACATTGAGCAGAAGTCAGTGGTTTCTATTTTAGAACCAGAACAATGCATTTCTCCAGATCATCTAGTTACTTTTTATGGAAAGAGAGTTAAAAAGCATGAAGCTTTTTCAGACTAGTCTGATATTAACAAATATTTTTGTTGTTTCAGAAATACTGAATTAATTATTTTCAGAATTGATTCATTCAAAATATCACTAGTAAATCAGATCATGTACACCTTGCCTTCATGCAAAGAAAACCATGATTTTTAAGCATTTGACACTGGTCTTCGCACTAAACCAAAAATACCAGTCTCCTACAGTTACCTGTGAAAGGGTTAAAGGTGCTATAGACTTTCACAACCTTCAAGTATTCCCATGCTGGCTACCATCCTTATTTCAGTAAAACATGTTCTAATAAACACGGGAGGAAACCTTAAGCATATAATGATTGTTCCGTTTCCCCCTACCATGTCATTATGTTTTGACTGCACTTAAAAGGAAGTTCAAGGCATATGACAAGTGCTACAAGAGCATGCACATCAGAGTTCATCTAGGGAGGAAAAGCTGGACTTATTTCCTAGTTGTTTTATTTTTAAGTAACATTCTCTCCAGTATGTAGTCCCCCAAATACTTCCCTTCATTCCATAAACTGTAAAGCTTATTGACATTTATCAAAAGTGTTAACTCCCATCCCTCTCCCAACTACTTTTCTGATGCCAGATACTACTCACAAAACAAGCCAGTGTTCCATGAATGTCAACATCTTGTCAAATCAGTCCCTGACCTGTCAGTCATCACTCCAGAATGTCACATCATCCCAGTTAGAAGTACAATCTAGAACCCTGACACTTGGCAGAACTCTTCTCCCTCACAACAAAACTTGCTACTACATCACCTACTTCAGCTCCAAACCCAGAGCAGCAGTTGCCTCTCTAGGAACACACCCACATACAGTCACTACGCAATGGTTGTCACTCAGCCAGCCTTTGAAAACACATCTCTATCAACAGGCCCACGTCACATGCCAAATAGAAAAGAAAGCACAAACCTGTCTGTACAGCCAGAGTCCCTCTGACAGCTCTTACGAGACCACAAGATCTATATGCCAACTGCATCAGCCCACTTAACACTTCTGCTTTGATCTTTTCTACATGCTGTAAGAAACTGAAGGGAAGTCCAGATCACACCTTTCATTAGTTTAAGGAAGGAGTGACAAGTTGCAGCTGCCTCCAGCCAGCTGCAAACATGTTTTTCCACTCCTGTGCTGATCTAACTGCCCCACAGTAGGCAGGAAGCTCCCTATGCTCAAGTCCACAGGGCTATAAAGACCACATTTCTTCTTTTCCCCTCCACATCTCCAAGACAGATATGAATTTGACAGTGCTGAAGCACTTTTTCCTTTATCAAAATACTTCAAAGATCAGCTAAAAGCCACATAACCAAGCAGCTGCTATTCTGCATCAAAAGGTAGTCATCACATGCAGAATGAAGTGGTCTGACTGCAAGCAGTGGGAGAAAGCAAGAAAAGCCAATGCTGCTGTCTTACTAGCCTTAAGTATCTCCAAGTACTTGCAGTTGTCTCACTTGATGACTCAACTATAACCACAACTCAAGCAAACTTTGTTTGGCTTTTATCATCATTTTTAACATGCCAGAAAGCAAATGCACATGTAAAAGCATTATTATTTTCAGTTTAAAATACCCTATGATTTGCAAGAGAATAATAAAGGAACACTGATATTTTAATTCTACATGTCCAGCAGGAATGTAACCTCAAGTAACTTTTTAAGTGTATTTTTCAGAAAACTTATTTTATATATATGCTGACATAAAAGCTCTTTGAATTAGTTACAGCAGATACCATTAACAGAGTAAAACCACTCAAGGTAACCTCTTCACTTCTTAGGGAGCAAGTCAGAGGCTTAAGAACCTTCTTTTCAGAGAAAAGGACAGACCTTGCAAATTTGAGACCTCCTGGGCTGAAAGAGACAGGAGATGCAAAACCACAATTCACTGTCCTTTATAAACCTGTGTTTATATCTGCCTATAAGCTTTCCTATTGCTTCTATGTCATTACAACCAACAAGCATGGAAACTTAACCTCCTTATATCAGACAAAAGCTTCCAGGATCAGAAAGTCAACATATTCCTGTTCATGAATCATCTTAAAGCAATCATGCAGTTCCGGGCTGAGGAAAGAGCTTTCTTCCTTTTTCCCTTTGTTTCTTTCCTCCACTAGTGCCAATACACAAGCACCTCCTACCAAATTAGGCCATCTGGTCACTTGACAACTGTAAAGAGCAAGCAGTCCAAGCGATTAACAATACTACAGTACTTTCAGGTGAGGTTACAATAACCTTATGAGTTAGTTTGGCACTTTTTTTTCCATCTTAGAAGGTATAAAGAACTTCGTAGTTTTGCTCAATAGTTGTCATTAAACAAAATTCTTAGCTTAGCTTTAACCTACCTGCCTCCATCCTCCCTACTATGCTATTAACAACCAGCCATATATTTAACTTGCTATATATCTGTTGTACAGACGATATACAAAGAGCTCAAAGTCAACACGATATGGGATTTCTTTAGAACCTTTAGAAGTACTTTAGTTTAAAGTAGTCAGGAATCGAAAATCTAGTACAAAAGGATAAAAATACTAAACATTTTTAAAAATGAGACAGCATAATACATTATAAAGTCTATACATTGGATTTTAAACACTAAATTAATTTGACAATGTTTATTATACTTGAGGTTACCTGAGAAATCTTTGATTTTTTTACTTTTTTTTTTGTATATGTGAACAGAAGGTTTTTATTCAACTTCCCGAAGTTCATACTGTTGGTCAGGCTAGAATGTGAAAGATTAAAGTGACTCTTAATATCATGCTTATTTACATTATACTTCTACTAATATCAGCATAAGTTTATTTTAGCTATGACTGTCAATAAACAGTTTTAAGTCTGCATTTATAGCACCCTCCCTCATACATATTTTATTTCACATAATAAAAGACTATTTCTACACAGGCACATTTTATAGCACAATTAAACAGTGGCCTGGTTTTTAAGAACTTTCATACTGGTAAATTTTAAATAATGTCTTCTCCCACTGAGAAAAAAAAAATTAAGACAAAATTTACTGACTAAGCAGGACGCCAAATTCTCCAACAATGTTTCCTCCACATATGTTATACTCTCCTCAAGCTCATGTAGTGATTGGTATGCCATTTGTTACTCTGCCATAGCCTCAAACCCAAGCAGAAGGCAAAGACATTTTAACAGAAGAACACAACTTTCTTTGAAGTCAGCTTCGGGATCCCAGAGCCCAACACTGCACTCATTCTGGAACTGCAGTTAATGCCAGTTTGAGAAATTACAGTTTATTCAACTCCAAGTTGCCTCAAGAATAAGATGAAATAAATAGACTTCAACTTTTTCTGGACAACCCATCTTCAGGATATAATCCAAAAAATAAGATTAGATTGAACTCTCTACACTAGCGTTCTGCAGGAAACAAAGCTAAAGAAAATATGAGTTTCAGTAGCCTACCTACAACTGCTAGTATTGAAATTAAGACCTCAAGAGCAATTTCTCAAAGGCCAAGCATCATTCAACTATCTTCTCTGTAGCTTCACAGCTACACCTACACATCCACGCTTCATGCAAGGTAGTCAGTTCTACAATTCCCTTCCCATTAATCATTATATTGTCTTATGCACATCGTGTATCTTCCAATAATAGCATTTTTCAGTTTTATTTTGTAATGACGTGACAAGTACAGCAGTTTCATATTTGCTACCTAATGTTATTGCTGATTCAGATTTATGTCAAGAGATGCCACTTATAATGAATATAAGTGATATAAAATAGTTATACAAGCACAGATTATGGATAGTGCTTGTACTTCATTATTATAATTTGTGCAAACAACTCATTAATAGTACTTTGAAAAGAAGTGAAGGACTTTGTAAAATGCTAAGCATAAACCGCAAGTTACCAATGCAGTTCAGATAACATGAAATCCATTTCAGTTCATCTACATGTCTACTCCATAATGTAACTTAGAAGTATTAGAAACAAGAAACTACTGGGCAAACAGTTCAGTATTCCTTCCCTCTCCGCAGATCATTCATACAATTATATCCAGAAAAGTACTTCATACATAAGGTTCTTTTTCTGCATATAACTATTTTGATTATTAACATTTATTTCACAAAACTTTAATGGCGCATCAGCAGATGTCCTTTTCAGAGGATTTCACAACATCCTATCTTAATAGTGAAGCAGAGGAAGAGCCTAATTGTCGTTAATCCTCTATTCAAAATAGGTTAGATGAAATCCTCTTTTGACTGAAGCAAAGAGATTAGTTAGTGTCACCAAGAAAAAGAAACACTATTCCCCAACCACTCTGCCCCATATCTAGATGAGTTTAATGACTAATGAGGGAAACATTTTCCTATTTCAAAAAGGGAAATTAGGCTACAGGTAAGTGCAGAATAAATGAAAATATGTCTATTAAATCTCCAAATTCTTAAGCTTTCATGTGTGTAGTAACAAACACAATGATCTAAGTAAGAAGCATCCCAGAACACACTTCCACTATACTTCAATAATCACAGAAGAGCTTGTACAAAGAACCCTTTTTTCTTTTCGTAATACCAATACACTTCTGGACCACTGGTAAACCTTGGCATAATTCTTGACATTATCAAATGACCAGCACCCAATTTAAGGAAGCACAAGTTGATTCATCTGCACATGAATGCATATGAACATATGCAGGTGGAGGAATCAAGGGGGAAATTGGAGTTTGCAGGAGAAACAATGTAGAACACTTAAGTAACAAGAAAAAACCCAACCCTATGACACAGTCATTATAGACTTACGTTCACACTCAGTTTTCTTGTGACATAGTAATTTTGTTACCTAGAAGTGTTTATGTAGACTTACAGCTTCTATGGAAATGGTAGGAAATACTTGCATCACTGTACTAAGAAAAGATGCATACACAGAGAAATTAACATTCAGATCTGCAAAGATATTTAGGTGATTTGTCAGCCTGTGGTCTACTCTGATAGTCCAAAGAAAATATCCCTGACACTGACTCATTTCAGTCTCCTAGAACAATCCAGGTTAAGCTGCCAGCTTCTTCCTAAAAAGAGTGCATTTTTAATATAGTATCACAAATGCTCAATACATACAAAATTAAAATAAAAGTTAAATTGCAAAAAACCCCAAAACAAAACACTTTTCAGGATGACTCAGTGTTTGTGCCACAGGCTTCTTAGAGTCATTACTGAGAGAGAAGGAAAACAGCTGGTGTACATATGATATAGAAAAAGAATTCTTGGTTTGCCTTGTCTACCTGCAACTGTTGCCATGGCAATTACAGCAGAGAAGATAATAGCATTCCAGTGTCATTCTGCTCCATAGCTCAGGATGAACTTCAACTGAAATGTCCCTCAACAATTATACAAATAGAAATATTACATTATCCTGTGTAATGGTAAGTCACCAGAATAAGCAGCATTATTCTGGGAAAAAAAAAAAAAACAATCTGCCTAAAAGACGTACATGCGGAGAGGCAGGCTATTTTGCTTAAAAAAAAAATCCAAAAAAACAACCACCAAACAACCCACAGTAAAGTTGAATCCACTTGCATAACAGGTGCTAAAACATCTGCTCAGTCTTCTGTGACACAGTTTTCACTTGGTTTCTGCTCCCTGACACACCTGCACATGATATAGAGCAAGTATCTCACTGTCAATCACATTTGAGCTCCTCAGAAACCACAACCATTTTCTAGTCACACTTAAACCTAGTTAGATGGGACAATTTTTGTTATCCCTATCTCAACAACACAAACAGTAGCCAGCTATGGTATTTGTGGAATGCTTTACTTGTCAGCCCAGTCACTATTTTCTAAGTGTTTGGGGTTTAAAAAGCAGACTCATCAGAAAATTCCATTCCATCTTGCCACTTTTCTTGTTTCAACTACTAGTGAGAAATGGTTATCAAAGATGTTAAGCTATAAATGTGCTACATTGTAGTTCATTCTCTTCCATTCCCAAAAATAATTTTGAAAAGGCTTCCTGCTTGCAGAACTGCTACTCTGTGATGCTTGAGAAAAGGCAAAAAAGCAGAAAAATATTAATTTTTTTTAATCAAACAACATGTTATCAAATGACAAAAGCAACTGTGCAGTTCTCATCTCAGAAGAGACAAGTATTTTGATGCTAAAAAAAGCAAAATTAAAAGTTCTCGATCTATTTTGTCACTGAAATACTTCCAGTGCAGATATTCCAAAAGCAATATTTTCTACTATCAGAGAGCATCTGATGAGTGCAGATGAGCAATATTTTGTAGTCAATAGCAACCAGCTTATATGCTGACTTCCTGTCAGTGAACTGTTTTACATATGCAATGTCCTATTTTCATTTGTTTATGCTCAAAAGAAAAAGGAAATTGTTTTTCTTGTGTAATTTAGCTAATTGATGGTGTAGGGGAAAGGGAAAAAACAGAGACCATGCAATTCTTCATGTTTATTGCCCTTCAGCAGTAAATAATTGATGGGGGAAGGAAGAGTGTCTGGGGTTTTTTTTGAGCCTCAGATAATACTAAAATATCTTAAAGAGTACATTACAAACCAGGATGAACAAGTGACAAGAGTCACTACCAGTATAAAGAGCTAGTTCGATTTGCAGAAGTGCCAAATCCTGTCAGCCACAGTGAACATTCAACAGAATTAACTTATACATAAAGCTTTCAAACTCAGTCTTTTTTAAAAAACTTCCTGAAAAGTATGCAGGCAGCCCTCCATCTAGACACCCAGCCCCCCCCCCCCCCCCCCCCCCCAAAAAAAAGAAAAGAAAAAGCCAATTAGGAGAATAACAAAGCAATGGTGCTTGGGGAAACAGGAATTCAGAAGTTACTCATGCTGTTCGACCTACTCTCTCATGCCTTCCACAGCAGGAAGAACTGGTCCCTGCAGTGAAGCAGAGCTGTGAGATGGGAAGCATCTCAGGTTTCAAGAAAACATTGTGCTGGGCAGAATTGCACAGGAGATAACAAAAATGCATTACATACCGGGGATAAACACATAAGAACTACAAGTTACTAATTCCTGACCTATGAATACACACACAGATCCTATAGAGAACATGTTTTCTACCATCAGGAGAGTTAGCAGACAATGTCTGTATACAAACACATTTATGACATTTAAAACAGCTTCAGATTTTGTCAAATCTTAATTGATAGCTAGGAAGAAACCTGTGTTTATTTTAACAGGCACCCTGACTCAGAAACATCTAGACTGCACTAGTTTAACACTCATCTGCCAGAGTGCAGAGAAAGCTAAATAAATACAAGCAACAGCAAGAACTGACCACAAGGGTACCCTCAAATATATTAAACTTAGATTAAAACCAGTAGGTCATCTGAAACATTTGATAAATTGATTGTCTTTTAAGATACAAATACAGATGCTTACAATTTTGCCAAGTTTCAGGTCAAAGCAGTTATCAACCTTTGCTGCATCAAAGCTAGATACGTAAATAGATTAAAGCTCAATATTTATTTATGTCTACTAAGACTACACACAAGCAAAATGCTTAGAAAAAAATCATCTAAACATGCCTCTGTGAAACTTGGGTTTTGAGTCTAAAACCCCCTAAATGTAACTTCCTGGTTCGACTAGTCAATCATCTTCTCAGACTACGATTAAAGTTAACCCACTTCTACAAAAGTGAAAAATAGAACACCCGTTTGTAAACTCATTTATTATAATCACCAAAAAAAAAGGTTTTTCAGAAATACCTGCACAATTAATAGGCCAGCAGCTTTCTGGAGTCCAGAGCTGTAGTAAATCCCTGTTCTTTCTGAAAAGAAGTTTTACCTACTGCTATGTGCATTTAGAGATATTTACATAGGCAACAAACACTTAATACGCAAAATCATTATCCTGAAGTAACAGCAAAACCTGAAAGAGGTGGAGCTGTAAAATAGCAAGATCTCTCAATATACTACATAATACAGGCAAACCTGTTCAGTAATATGGACCTCTGACCCAGTAGCATTTACTGTCCAACCCAAAGCCATCAACCTGTGCAGGAGCTTTTAGTGATGAGGGCCAGCTGTCTAACAGAAGAGACCGCCGCCATAGGCTGCAAGATGTTTGGCAACCATTTAGTGTCCAAACAAACATATGCCAAAGAGCAGCATCTTCCCAGATTGCCTAGACATATTCAAATCCACAATATTCAGGAATATCCAAATCCACATTTAGCCATAAACAGCTACCGTGAATCTACAAATGACAAATGCATGTGTTTTATTAAGGAAAGCGTTCATTTTATGAAAGATGTCATCAAGACTTGTTTTAGTATTAGTCATCTTTTGACTGTGGAGAGAAGGGATTTCAGAAGTCCTAAGATCAGCAAGAAGTAAGTCACCAAAGAAAACTAAGGCAGCTGCACCTATAAAGGCAGAACACATTGCTTAATGATAGCCACAGTGTCCCAAATAAACTAACTATAAAACTAAACCTAATCTTGACTGCAGACAGTTTTAATAGCTATTGTCTGCTTGTTTCTTCCCTAAATAGTGTACTGCTTAATATTAAGATAATGAGTTTCTCTTGTTACTGAGCACACAGCAGGTTCAGCATGACACTTACAGGATAGTACATGCTAATTTTGTATTCTCTGGCTGTGAGGCTGCTCTCCCTGGGGTAGCACACATCCTCTGGGGAATACACAAACAATCCAAGGAGAAGACAGAGGAGTGTGTTGTCTGACACAAAAGCAACATCCAGGAGAAAACGTAATGTTTTTATAGAGTATGTAACAAAAAGCATACCACCCCCAGCAATTTTCATACTAGCCCCATACAACCATTACTTCCATTATTTGAAAAAGTAAATTAAACAATACAACACAGTTGTCAAAATTTATCTTATTTATCTTACTGTAGAAGGCTGATTCAGTTCCTACAGTTCCACAAGGTGGAAAAGCTGTATACAAAGGTGTTTCTCTTTTGTGACTTAAACATGCCTCTACTATCGCTCACACACATTTTAAAGCAGTAAAATATACAGAATAACCTCATTAGACACAATTACAAAAAGTTACATTCCTGTATATCAGCTTGAGGGATCCCAAAGGATTTGGAAAACTACACTGAACTTCATGTCAGTTGTACTGCAGTGAAACACCTTTTCTATACAAAGTTATCCTTCACCATCAGTCCTGTAAGTTATGGTAACAGTAGTAATGGTAATGGGAAGTAAGAACTGAAGTGAAATAAACCCAAAATTTGCAGAATGACCTAAAGAGGCAGAACAACAACAAATTTTAAAATTTAGTAAGATAAAGACATAATCCCCTCTGTCCTTCTAAGAGACTACACCATTTCTTGGTAAAGAGGTATGAACTACAGTATGACAAGCATGATGAATAACTATTTTATTCAACACAGGTTGCTAAGTTGATCAGTGCCTGCAGTTCATGGCTGGTGTGAAACAGAGCTTTGGTGAACAATTACAGAGTGATATCACTGACATCTGCAACTGCTACTTGCACACAGCAGCCAGTTTCAGGCCCAGCATTCAATGACTGCTTTTCATTTTCACTGCTGTAGGTGTACAAAAGTGTTAAACCATGGAGATAAAAAAGGACCACAAAGAAAACACACAACACAGCCTTACTGAAGTGATCAACACAGATTTACTTACAGCACCTTATTTCAAAATTACCTTTCCTTGGAAGAAAGAATTCAACATTAAGACACTGAAGGCATGCAAAAGAACAAGAAGCAACAGGTGAAAATATAAAAGGCTGCCTCGCACACCTGGGCAATTACCTAGGCATAGCCTGCTGGCATACATACAATACAGAAAGTAGTGTGATGTAGGAAATAGGAACCATTCCTCACATGGGATATAATAATGTTTTATTTATCTTTTAGAGTGCAGTGCAGGAGGGTGGTGACTACACAACTTCAAAGCTCAAGTGCCTTACTTTCAGCGAACTGTCTTCACATGTGCATCTACTGTAGCTACTGTTTCCTTCACGTCTCATGCTTAAGACTAGTTTGAGAGAGGTTAGCAACAATGTTATGCAGGATACTCTGCACACAATGAATACTCCTTTTGCACAGGTTCCAGGTGTGAGCACACATGAAAAAAGAAATCTTAAACTAAACCCAAAGTTAGATCAGCACTGACAGATCCCTACAACCAATGTGATCCTACCTGCCTCAAATCTCAGCACAGCTCACCCGAGTTTTAGATATTCATAGAAACTACTGCTTCTATCTCATTATTAATATTCATATTAGTTTGACCATTCTTCCTCAGGGACACTTTCTAAGGATGCATATACACAGAGCTGCTTTCAGTATTCACCTCTCCATTCTCTTCTCATTCCACAAAATACTGTACTGTAAACAGGAGAATAAAATCCAGCCATTTTTCACCTCTGCTATTTTTTTTTCATTCACACTTCAAAAAGACAGACTAGCCTGTACCATGTGAAGATAGCTCTTGACACACACAAGATTAAGTGTGTCTACTTCTGCTTGATCAGAGCACCAAAGTTTCCTCAGTTACACGACTGCCTACATATAGGAAAAGCTGCATGTATTTGAAAAGCCCAATTACCTCTCCCCACCTTTTTAATATTTCTTCTACATCCAAAAGCAGAAATTTGCAGTTTCCTGGTACTGGTGGCCCTCGTCCCTTGTATTGCACAACCCCACACTTAAAGCATTCTGCCAATCTACTTAAACCATGATCCTGAACATTTGTTTGGGGTTCAGTGGGACCTCGCACTCACTGACGCACTTCAACCTACGCTTGCACCCGCCCTACAATGCCCTACCGAATTGCTCTTTCGGGCGGTACGGGTGGGTTTTCACGTGCGAGAGAAACTCTCTTTCCCCGCTGTACTCTCAAGTCTGGCGTGTTTGAATCTTACCACGCACGCTTACAAAAACTTGAGACTATTTTGACCATTCGTGAATGTATTTAATTTATTTGGACAATTCCACAAAAACTCCACTTGACTGAGACAATATAACAAGGAGAAAAGCAGGGGGGAAACCCACCAAAAAAATCCACAACCACCAGACGTTTTACCTGCCCTGGTAACTACCTATGGCAGCACCCTGTGAATTACCGCACTCCGAACTTGGGTCAAGCCGCCCTGGCTGAGCGAAGGGCAGCGCCGCGGGCTGCGGGGAGCGCCCCGACCCCGCC